>RWGZ01000444.1:1167395-1180406 GCA_009725065.1 Utricularia reniformis
ATTTCGAGGAAGAAGTAAATTATCGCGGAAATACTAAGTTTAATTGTTTTCGTTGCTTCTCAACGTCGGATCGTGGGAGGAAAAGGACACGTAGGGTCTGCGGTAATCACATGGTTAACAATAAGATAATAACGTTGGAATTCGAGTAACTAAGACCTGTTACGAAATGCAGGGAAGCACGGAAAGATTATAGCAAGCGAAAGCAAACGGTAAGTGGAGTGAACACAATATAGTAAATGAAGGTTCAGACTTAGGGAACGGGATTGGGTTAATAAAGAAGAAAGAAAAGACACGAATGAACGAGATTAATGTTAATAAGACTCGGGTGAGGAAGGATGGACCGTCCGACCGAACCCGGCATCGTGAAGTGCACGATTCGCCGAAGGAAGGGCATGCCTGATGAAGGGAACGATAAGTTCCAAAGATGGAAAGACACGTACGAAAAGGGCAGAACGGATCCGGGTGGAAAAAGGGGTAGCGCCTAAGTACCCACCCGGGGAAGGGAAGCATATGGTACGTCGAATCATCCAACAGCTAAGGGTTGGCTTGGGCGGGACATGTACCTAGCATGTTACTCTCGGCAACAGTAAAGTTAAAGTATGAGGGGAGTGATAAGGGTAAAAGAAGAAGGAAATAAGAAAACGGTTAAAATGAATGATTCACGCGTGTGTGTACGGTTTAATTAAGAAATGAAAAGATAATGTGTAGCGTGTATGAAGTTTCCTTCAATAAATTGTGACCGCTTTACAGATTTTGTAGGTGACGCGGACAAGTATGAGAAGGGCATGGTGAGGAGGTCGTCGGTTGTCCGGTGCTAGAGTCCGGTCTTTGGAGAACACTCTAAATTATGTTGTTAAACTATAATGTTTTCGAACTATGTTTTAGGGTTTACGTTCGAACGTTTCGTTTTACTTACCACGTTTTACCAAAACAGCTAGGCCCGAATTAGGGTCTAGCTGTTTTTGTAGGTGTTTTCGTTAAACTTTAATGTTTTTGTAGGTGTTTTGAGATGTTTTGGGTTATCTCGGCCCCGGACGGGGCTAGGGGTATTTTCATAATTTGCCACCCAGGAGCACATCGGTCGGGTGCAACGATGCTATGTGGCTGCGTATTCACTGCTTGGCGGCAAAGAACTAATTTGTGAGGCTTTCCGTTATTTTCTCATCATATTTCCTACTAATATCTCGACCGGGATAGGTCCCGAAACTTCGAGATCAACATGGCATTTATTATATTATAATTGGAGGTTATTTAAGTGTTTTGGGCAAAGTGAAGTAAACTCGGCTCATGGGTTGAAGCAAGTGAAGTTGGGCTGGATTTCTCTATAAATACAAGCCCCAATGCATTTGGACGGGTTCAGACTGTTATCACGCTTTCCAAGGCAAAGTATTATTCTGCATACTGTAGAGTAGCGACTTTTCGCCCGTAGCCGCGACTTGTTGCCTGCTTCCTAGCTTGAGTTGCCACTTGTTGCTCTTCATCCTGCACCCGCGACTTATTGCTCGTAGTCGCGAGTTATCGCTCTGCTGCACGCAGTCGCAACTTGTTGTTAACCAAGCTTGTCTCGCGACTTGTTGCCATCTGCCGTCGACCAACGAGTTATTGCTGCTACAGTGTATTTCGCGAGTTGTGGTCAACAGCTCGCGACTACACACCTCTTGGCGCAACGAAGGTTTTCGATCGTTTTTCGAGCCGTTTTCATCTGGATTATTGTTATCACGTCATTGTACTTGTAACCTTTGATCATTATAGTGGAAACCAAGGTAGAGCTTTGCTCTCTCGAGGACGTAAGCCCACACATTGTGGGCCCAACCTCGTATATCGCTCGTGTCCTCATAAAAAAATTATTTCGAGTAATTAAAAAATTGACTGATCTAAGAATAAATACCCAAAAAATTTTTAGACTAGATCAGGCCATCTGCCCAAAAATGCATCTAAAACCAGAAAGATTGACACCCGGGTTGACTATTTAAAAAGAGTTTTGAAGGATCACTCTTGCGATGTTTATCCCCTTTTGAGGCTGTGGCCGTTATGATTTATGTTCATGAGGGGATATGCGGTATACACTCTGGGCCCGATCTTTATATCATCGCGTTATCAGGGCCGGGTATTTTTGGCTAACGCTCCTTGAGGATGCTACGAAATACACTAGACGATGTGCTGCTTGTCAATACCATGCTCTGGTCCTCCAATTGCCAAAAGCGTCCTTATCAATTACTCCACTCCCTTGTCTATTCGACAGGTGGGGGATTGATATTTTGGGACCGTTCCCCCGATAGGTAAAGCAACGAAAGTTCTGTATTGTGGCAGTTGAATACTATACAAAATGGATTGAAACTGAAGCAGTAGCCATTATCTCTGAAAAGGTGGTGAAACACTTCCTATGGACGAACAATATAAGCCGCTTTGAAGTTCCTCGAGTATTCGTATCGGATAATGGACTTCAATTCTGCGAGAAGTCCATTCGAGATCTTTGTGTTAAATTGGGCATCGCTTAGCATTTTTCGTCAATGGCTCACCCCCAAACCAACGGATTGACGGAGGTTTCCAACAAAGTTACCCTGAATAGGTTGAAAACTAAGTTGGAGGACTTGGGAGGAAAGTGGCTCGATTATATCTACGAGGTTTTATGGGCATACAGGACTACACCATGCTCTACGACCCATGAATCTCCATTCTCTTTGGTGTATGGGTATGAAGCAGTCAGTCCGGTTGAGGTTGCCATATGATCACCTCGGATAACTCAATATGACGAGCATCTGAACGATGAAAGAAGATCCCTAGATCTTGAAATGATTGAGGAGAAAAGAAAAGCTATTTACGCACGCATGTGTTCTTATCAACGAACCATGGAGCGGGCCCATAATAAGCGTGTCCTACCTTGGGAATTTTCAGAATGTGACCTTGTTCTCAGGAATGTGAGAGTTCAAATAAACGTTGGCAAGCTGGACAGAAAGTGGGAATGACCTTACCGAATTATGAAAAACTTAGGGGCTCGTGCTTATAAGTTAGAAACAGTGGATTGGAATGAGATCCCCCGAACCTGGAATGTCATGAACTTAAGGCGATACTTCTTGTGAGCGACCGATCTTGAAGTTGGATTTTCTAGACGAGTTTGAACTGATGACCGTAGCAGTCCATCCATAAGGCATTCAAGTAGTTGTGACCGCTCTAACGAGTCATATGCTTCCACGCTTGTTGAGTACTTAGATGAATCGCAAAACAACTAGGACAAACTACGAACTTAATTTCCCCTTCGACGGCACTTACCCTTCGGAAATAACTCTTGCCTCTTTGTACTTGGCCGTAAACGAGACAACATGGACAAAGTATGCCAGTCAAAGCGCAAACGCAAGCATTTACTGGGACTTATGTAGAACCGGGGCTTGACCGAAGCCTGAAATGAGACTTTTATTAGAACCGGGGCTTCGATAAAGCTTGCCATGGGACTCATAAAGAACCAAAGCAATGCTGCCAGAGTCATGATGTCCGATAAGGACGGAATGAAGAGTGATCTTTCAATACAATTAGAATTCCCCAACTTATTAAGCCTAGCAAGATTCCAATATAAGTTAAGACGAGCGAACCGTTTGGGTTTAGTACGGACCCCGAACTTATACTTAGAAGAAAAAGCATATATATTGAAGATCAAGTTTACAACATTAGAAAATACAGAAAGGAGGGGACATAAGGTTGAAAATCTAGTCCACTTGTCCTTTCTCCCTATCTGCTTCCCCAGAATTCTGCCAATCCACGCCTTTAGATCTTCGAGTTTCCTCTCCCTCTCCTCAACTAACTCATTGACCGATTTCTCCATCAAGTCAAATAGAGGAAAGTTGAGATCTTTATCCAATGAGGTTCCTCTAGATCGTGGATTCCCTTGAAGTCATCATCCTTGGTTATGTGATCGATCGACTCCCAGCGTTTATCTTTGGGGTCCAAACCAAATTGCTTTTGACCCTTTATGTTGTCCATGTAGAGGGAAACACTCAATCCATACACAATGGCCGCCAGGGTGAATAGTAGTGGGGAGCGAACGAAGCCAAGTAGGGCCTCCCGGACCGCTCCTTACCCTCGACTCCTGGCTCCTAACCATGTCTTCCTTCAAGGCTTTGGGCCGAAGGAGAAGTGTGTTGCTTTCCAAAGATAGCTCCTGCATCGGACGCTCCAATTCCAAAACACAGGACGTTGCGGAGTTAGCAGCTGCTTGGGCCTCTTCCGCCCTAGATGTGGCGAACGAAAGCTCAGTACCCGCTCCCAGCAGCTCTTCATTCAAGCGGTCCCGCTCGGCCCAGACCGACTGCAGTTCATTTTGTTTAATTTCAACTTGCCGCTGAGCTAAGGCAAGTTGACCCTCTATTTCCTCAGACAGGGTCAGCTGGATAGCAGAAGCCATATCCAAAACTCTTATGCTTGTCTATAAGAAATGATCTGAATCAGAACAAAATTCTGGTTAAATAGTAGATTATGAAGTTAACTTACCGCGGTTTGGGACTCCAGATAGGCTACTACCAGACTTGGAATCGGGCCATCAATACCGGGTGGATTCTTTCTTCCCAGAAGCCGATAGTCCTCTAGCATGGCATCCTTCCAAGAAACTTGATTTCTTTTCGATCCTCGAGCCTTCGAAATGGAGGTCACCATCTCTTGGACTGCCTCCCGAATAGACTCCTGGTTTGACGACTAGGGGACCGATTGCTCTCCTATTGTGATCCTTTTGCCGGGATCTTGGATGCAGGCTTGTCTCTAGCCTTCCGCAACCGTTTAAACTGCTTCGGGGCCTCCTTCAGAGCCCCGCTTACTCGTAGTCTGAGCTACAGGGGGCCTCGACACATTTTCCCCCAAGCTGGAGGATGGGAGAACATCCTCCACCCGTATCAACCCCTACAGCAACAACCGCACGACGTTAAGGTCCAGGGGATAATTATTCCCGATCCTATACATGGCGAATAGGTCTAACGAGCAGATTCTTGTCGAAATCACCACATCCACCACCACCATTGAGGGACTGGGCCTCTGGCTGCTAGAACCTCCCACCGATCGAGAGGACTCCGCGGGGCTGTCGGATACTTATTTAGATGGCCGCGAACGGGCCTCCCTCTTAGCTTTCACAGCAGCCGCCAACTCAGCCATCCTACTCCCCGACATCTTATCTGTGGAGACTGTAAAAGAAAAATGATAAGGATAAGGAGATATGAGTTAAAATAAGCCAAAGTCATACCCGGTCCTTCCGACCCCGATGAGTCCGAACTAGAGAATATCCCCTTCGGGGTTGAGGCACCAGTCCTGCCCGCTACCCCTATCTCTAGTAGCTTCTTCTCCCGAGGTATGTCTATTCGTTTCAGACGTTTTTCGAGTGGAGGGAGCATTGCCAATGTATCGACAATATCCTGATGGGAAGTGTTGAATCGGGTTCGGTCCAACTTCCCGATGTCAAGATGAGTGATCCAAGGAGACACCTTTAACAGGTCATTCCTCAGAATGACTATGAAGGCATAGCAAGACTCCCATTCATGAAGGAAATCTTTCTTTTCAACGATATCACATTCCTTTGTTCGGGTCTGTATGTAATACAACCTGCGACACCCCAACAAAATTTTTCCCCTTCGGGATCCCACCACAAATAGGTTGAAAAAAAGTTTCATGGTCGGTTCTACCCTCTGTCTATGACAATAAAAATGAAACGCGACCAAAACACATAACTGCTCGGAAAAAAAGCGTAGGTCGGGCAGTGGATTTCCCGAAGTACGGTCGCTACAAAAGGATGAAGTGGGAACCGCATGCCGCACTTCAGGGAAGCATAGCTATTGGGCAAAGCGTTAGCAGAAACGTTCATCTCGGCGGGATGGAAGCACGGAACGTCTTGCTTCCCCCTCCAGATGGTATAATGGGTTGGGATAGAGAACTGAACCCGAAGTTCTTCGGTATCAATCTCAGAAACAAGGGGATACCTAGCATTGCGAGGTGCCATGGGTAGTTACCTTAAGATTTGCGAAGAAAAGAGAAGTTTGAGAACGCTTGAGCGAAATCGCGAGAAAATTATAGGGCTCGGGAATTTTTCGCGAAAATGGCAACGATAGTTGCATAGTACCCAAATCCCACCTTTTATATTTTCACATTGGCCACTCACAATGTGACAGATCATTGCTGCATGCGGCCGTAGTCTCACAACATGTCCTCCCGTCGGAATACAGAGAGGCACACGCTACTGTTAAAGTCCATATTACACTTTTGCCCATAGCAGTTACAACTTTCAAATTTCAAAACTAACATTTTGAAAATTTTCTAAGTACAGGATCGGCCTTCATGGACGATGTCATAACCCGTTCGGGTACGGTCCTCCGTTAGCTCGATCGGTCAAACTTATATCACCATTAATTGATGGCGATAAAGTCTGAGTGGCTATTGATGAGACCTTCCGATCCCGGTACTGATATTGCCTGGGGTTATTTATGTAATTATGATAACCCCGAGGCTCGTCTGATGTGGCTAAAGGGTGTTTTTGATTTTCTATTATATTTATTGAGCGATGTGATTTCGGGGGTAATCTCGTAATTTGGGCATGCCGGGCCAACGTATGAGGATTCTGATGGTGTTTTGAGCAATTTTGGATGATTTCGATCGGAAATGATTTCAGGGGTATTTTCGTAATTTGGCACTCGGAGAGCTCGTTGGCGACCTTATGTGGTACTTTTGGCTATCACCTAAGCATTCGGAGACGATGAACTTGTGAAGAGAATTCCCGTATATTTTCTCGATATTACGTGCTACTAGTGTTCGACCGGGGTGCATTTTCAAAGTTCCGGGACGTTGTGACACTTATTCCGGTTTAATTGGATATTTCTAAGTAAGTTGGGCTGATTGGATTAAGATTGGGCTTTTGGACCTTAAGTTGTCTTATTGGGCCTAGTTTCTCTATACATACAAGACCCTATGCCCTTGAAAAGAGTTCAAACTCTTTGCATGCTTCCCAAGGCAAGGCTCTCGCTCGAATTCATCTCGATATTCGTGAGATTTCATTGTCCAACCTCATTCCCGCGAGTTTGTGTTCCAAAACTCACGACTCATTGCTTGTCTCGCGACTTTTCGCAACTCTGTCTTGCGACTTTTTGCTTGGACAGGGGACTTGCAAGATTTCGCTCAAAATCTCGCGACCAGCCCCTATTCGCGAGTTTTCAACTGCACTGGCGTGACGGAGCAGATTTGATCGTTTTTCGTGTCATTTTCGCTCAGATTATCTATATTTATTCATTGTAATTATACTTCTCGATTGTTATAGTGAAAACCAAGGTAGAGCATCGCTCTCCCGAGGACGTAAGCTCACACATTGTGGGCTCAACCTCGTATGTCGCATGTGTCCCCACAACAATTGAATTCCAATAATTACACAAATTGAATGATATAAAAATAAATACCCAAAACATTTTTAGACGAGATCAGTTTGGCACCGTCCGTAGGGACCGAGACTTAGTCCCATTGAGAGCTATTGTGCTGAGCTTGGAGCTTGTTATATATTGTGATTATATGACATTCTTGATATGAGAGTGATATAGATGAAGAAAGTGTACTGGATTGCAACCCTTATGCAATAGAGGACAAGAGGAATGATATTTAACCCAGGACTCAATCAATACAACATGAAGAGTCCTCAGTAGTGGGAACATCTACCAACCTCCGGAGCGGGGTTTCATCCGTAGGGGGCCTATATGTGAATGCATTGAAATATTATCATATGCCAAAGGAATGAAAGGGTTGTAAAAAAAATAAAAACTAAAAAAAATATGCCGAAGGCATGCCAAAGTCTGGAAAATGCCGATTTTCAGTATTACGAAAATTTCATGGGAGGCTCCATTTTATGTCTACATTCACATGGTGATATGATAGTGTGATATTTTCCGGGTCGGATTTTGGTGGCATTCACTATTTCATTTCGGTCTATTTATCAAAAATGATCCATAATTCGAATGATCGAAAGGATCATACTCTGTAGCAGGGATATATAAGTGGTCAATATGGACCTCGGTTACAAAGAAGATGGATATATGGCGAACATACCCGAGCTATTTTATGTTCACGGTATCAAATCTGGAGATCCATGTCAGTTTGATGAACTTCAATGACGTGACCATGTACTTTTGCCAGTTCATTGGAAGAGTCTGTTCTCCGATAGTTCTAATAGTTTCCGAAGTTTTTCTAACATTTCATATTGGGAATCAAGTATGAGTTATATTCGGCATGGCATAACGATCCTTCGGAGAGGTCGTATGTTTTTCTAACCAGTTTTGTGGCGATTGTGAGTATTGCATGGAGCGGCGGTTGATTGGCCCTCATGAGAAACGTGAACCTCACATGAAAAATGAGTTAATGCGTAGTTGCATTGGGGGAATTTGGCTACGTGTTGCTTAATTGTGTATGTGTGCACAAACTGGTTGGTGAGAACGATAGCCGCTAAATGTTGGAGGTGCCAAGTCAACGCGAATTACTGATTACAGGGAAACATAAGAGGTTACATGTGTACAAGCAGATTGTCGTGTAGAAGTGTTCAATGCTATGCGAGGGCATGGAAATTATAAGTTGAATATGATAAGTTATTGATAAGTTGAATATGTGATGGCGTCATGTTACGACATCATCATTGTCTCACCGGTCAATAGCGATAGTATGATCCTAATCCTATTTCCGATCCTAGTTCACCCATTGGACCCGATTTCTGAAGGATGGGGACAAGTTTTATACTCTTTTTCGACAGTGATGATATATGAAATAAAGGTCATAGTAGAATGAGAGTTATGGAGTACATGAGAAAGGTCGTCGTTGGAAAAGCTTGCCCTGACGTATATACCATATATTCGGGAATTGAAAGAATGCAGACTTATGGGTCACATGACATTGTTGCAAATCGTGTGATTGATCTACTGTATCGTTGTCGAGGTCCAACTTGCAAACACTTTTGGTATTAGTTGCAAGAACATTTACTTAGTTGCTAATATATTTCTTGCCATGGTTGAAGAGAAGGAAGGAGGATCCATTATATACACCTCTCTATTACAAGCATCGACACCGGGGACTCATGAGTCCCAAATATTTTGTCCTTTTTCCATCACAATTTTGGACAAGTTACTAATGAAGGTACATAATCGGTCTGACGTTGAGAGGTTATTGAAGCGTGGTTAGGTTGGTAAGTTGATTAGTACGATGGAAGTAATGCCCCAGACCGAAGTCGAGGATGTTGGCTTGAATATTCAACTCAAGTACACAACCAACTTTCCCTAATAAGGATTTAACATGACCTAAGGAAAGACACCATGAGCATGGAAGATCTTACTCAATATGTACTCAGTTTTTTGCGATTATAGAACATGCAAAAGAGTGAAATTAATGATGTGGGTTTTCTATTTTTAAGTTATCAACGATGTTTTCTGGCTATCTATTTGTGGAATATTAATCTTCTCTATTGACACTCATCAAGAAGCTATATAGCTATCGTGTATGTTCCATACGCCGATGATTTAGATGGCTTCAGGTTCAGGGCTCATAGGCTAAGAAAGTTAATGGCAACTTAGTGAATTATTCATTGGTACATAGATCAAATTAAGGAGTTAAAGAGTATGCACTTGGGGAACTCATACGACACCGAGAAGTTATTATGGTAATAGAAGAAGCCAGTGTGCAACACAAACCACTGGTGGATGAACGAGTATTTATCGTGATAGAAGGAGAAAATACAAATATTAATCGTGAAGAAGTTGTTTAAATTACAGGATATTCATCGATGAATAACTTAGGAACATGTTAAGTTATTATATAATCATAAGATGAAACTCATTCGTTGAGCTGTGTTATTGAAAGACGACATCCTCTCCTTGTTATTTGAAGAGTATATTTATGTCTTGTGTAATAGCCGAGAAAAAGGTACGACGAAACAAATAGTAGGGAATGTAGCGGTAAAGTCTAGACGAGAGATAATGAGAGATACGGGAACGAAAGAACGTAAAAGCGAGCGAAAAATAGAAAAGTAAAGAAAAGTAAAGAAAAAGATAAAAGAGGGGTCAAAAGCAAAAGAAGGAGGGTCAAAGTGTGAATTAGAAAAGTTAGGATGTCTATATATAGTGGTGAGAAGGCCCAAAAACGAGTTAATCATCATTAAGACCCGAAAATTCGAAAACTAACGCAAAGAAGGAAATTATCGTGGATTTTCCCATGCATGCATTTTATCGCGGATTTACGGATGAGCATATTGTCGCGGATTTTCGTTGAAGAGTAAATTGTCGCGGAAATTGAACATTTGTAAATTATCGCTGAAATCGTGATCAGTGCAGTATTATCGCGGATTTGATGATGAAGAGAATTATCGCGGATTTCCTTGATGAAGAGAATTGTCACGGAATTTGGTTCCAAGAGTAAAATTATCGCGGATTTGGAGTTTCAGCATAGAATTATCTCGAATTCCGAGTAAAGAAGTAAATTATGGCGGAAATAAAAAGTTTAAGTGTTTTCGTCGCGTCGCGACGTCGGATCGTGGGAGGAAAGGAACACGTAAGGCCTACGGTAACCACATAGTTAACAATAGGATAATAACGTCGAAATTCGAGTAACCGAAACCTATTACGAAATGCAGGAAAGCGCGGAAAGACTATAGCAAGCGAAAGTAAACGGTAAGCGGAGTGAACGCAATATAGTAAGCGAAGGTTTAGACTTAGGGAACGAGATTGGGTTAATAAAGAAGGAAGTAAGGATACGAATGAACGAGATAAATGATAATATGACTCGGGGTAAGGAAGGATGGACCGTCCGACCGAACCCGGTATCGTGCCTAGTACACGATTCGCCAAAGGAAGGGCATGCCTGATGAAGGGAACGGTAAGTTCCAAAAAGGAAAAGATACGTACGAAGAGAGCAGAACGGATCCGGGTGGAAAAAGGGGTAGCGCCTAAGTACCCACCCAGGGAAGGAAAGCATATGGCCCGTCGAGTCATCCAACAGCTAACGGTTGGCTTGGGCGGGATATGCACCGAGCATGTTAATCTCGGCAACAGTAAAGTTAATGAACGATGGGAATGATAAGGGTAAAAGAAGAGGGAAATAAGAAAAACGGTTATGTGGAATGATTCACGTGTGCGTGTACGGTTTAATTAAGAAACCAAAAGATAACATGTAGCGTGTGTGAAGTTTCCTTTAATAAATTGTGACCGCTTTACAGATTTTGTAGGTGACGCGGACGAGGTATGAGAGGGGAATGGGAAGAAGGTCGTCGGTTGTCCGGTGATAGAGTCCGGTCCTTTGGAGAATACTCAAAATTATGCTGTCGTATTTTTATGTTTCGAACTATGTTTTAAATTTGCATTCGAATATTTCCGTTTTAATTATCGTATTTAACAAAACAACTAGGCCCATATTGAGGGCGTTACAAATGGTATCAGAGCGTAACATCGTTACTAAATCGGTAACGGTGCGATCCTACGTAGAAGAGTCTAGGAAACTCATAGGAGGACAACCGACAATAGGAAGGGATGGGCATAGAATGTAACGGATGACATGGATAGGTGTAAGCTATAACGAAAGTTTAATGTAGGAATGGCGCCTAGAACGAGAGCGCATGGAAATCGACAAGAGGATAGCAACGCATCAGAACAGGCACCGGCGACAGAGACCCCGTTTGCGGATTCATCGACGCCTCTCACGTTCAGCCAGGAAAGTCTCAGGGATCTGTTCCAGACCATGGCAAGTTCCCTAGTTAGCGCAATAAGACAGGGACAGGCGGAGAGGGGAAACTCCCTGCAAATGGAACCAGGGGCAAGGCACGAAAAGGGTAGGATGTACTTCAACGAGGCATTGAAGAAGGCTGGGATGAACAGCTTCACGGGAGATAAGATGGGAGATGCGGAAGCGTGGATTATCCGCCTGGAAGAGAAGTTCGAACTGATCGAAGCCCCAGAGGAGCTTAGGGCAGGATTCGCTCCACTATGGTTCGATGGTAGTACCGCCCGATGGTGGGGGAGTGTGTCGGCCGCATTACTGAAGGATGGGCCTATCTCTTGGACAAAGTTTAAGAATGCGTTCTTGGATTACTACGTGCCAAAAGGACTAAAGAAAGATAAGAGGGCTGAATTTGACAGATTGACTCAACGAAACCGCCCCGTTATGGAATACATGCAGGAATTCATTGAGCTAGGAAGGTATACCCCCGAGATCATGGAGATTGAACAAGAAAAAATGCAACGCTTCACGGAAGGGCTGAATGAGAAAGTGAAATTGACTATGTATGGCCGCGACGATGAGGAATTTTCTAGCGGTGGTGGCGGCAGTCCGAGTTGATGGAGGGTTATGGAGAATGGATAAGGAACGTACTAGAAACTCTACAAGGAACGAAGTTCAAGGAAGAGCAGAATGGAAAGGAAAGATCACTGCAGAGGGTTTCGGACCGACACCAGGACTACCGATCAGGCCGCGTGCACTAAATGCTGAAAGAACCATTTTGGAGAATGTCGTGCAGGAACTAACAGTTGTTTCAAGTGTGGCCAGGAAAGACATTTTGCCAAAGACTGCCCAAAGAGGAGGAGGATTGAAACCGGGGTAACCGAAAACAGGGCAAGGGAAAGGATTACTTGAAATGCTCGAGTGTTTGCTGTGAACAAGGAACAGGCCTCAGAGGCTGAGGACGTCGTCGCGGCCATTGAGAAAGGAAGGGTTCGCAAGGATTGCTAAACCGTTGAGAAATTTGACCCGAAAGGAAACGAGGTATACGTGGGATGAGAAATGCGAAGAGAGTTTTGAATGTCTCAAAACGAAACTGACATCTGCTCCAATACTAGTATTACCCATACCAGGGCAGGATTTCACGGTATACAGCGACGCTTCAAAAGAAGGACTCGGGTGTGTACTGATGCAAGGGGGGAAAGTTATAGCATATGCATCACGTCAGTTGAAGATACACGAGTTAAACTACCCGACACATGATTTGGAATTAGCCGCGGTAGTATTCGCACTCAAGATTTGGAGACATTACTTGTA
>RWGZ01000444.1:1180736-1266600 GCA_009725065.1 Utricularia reniformis
ATCACTGCAGAGGGTTTCGGACCGACACCAGGACTACCGATCAGGCCGCGTGCACTAAATGCTGAAAGAACCATTTTGGAGAATGTCGTGCAGGAACTAACAGTTGTTTCAAGTGTGGCCAGGAAAGACATTTTGCCAAAGACTGCCCAAAGAGGAGGAGGATCGAAACCGGGGTAACCGAAAACAGGGCAAGGGAAAGGATTACTGGAAATGCTTGAGTGTTTGCTGTGAACAAGGAACAGGCCTCAGAGGCTGAGGACGTCGTCGCAGGTACACTACTTATTAACGGCTTTACAGCTTTCGTATTATTTGACTGTGGGGCGACACATTCGTTTGTGTCGTAGAAGATAGCAAAACGGTTTGGGATAACGGGGAGTAACGCTAGAATCAATTTAAAAACACCGGGATGCGAAGTCATGGAGGCGAATAGAATCTACAAAGGGTGCACCGTGGAAGTGGACACAGTGCGAACAGAGGAAGATTTGATCGAGTTAAGGGATATGGGATTCGATGCGATACTCGGAATGGATTGGTTATCTAAGTACGATGCGCAAGTGAGATGTCGGGAACGTACGATCACGTTTAGTACGCCCTGAGAGGGGACAAAAGAAATGGTCGGAGAATCGATTACAGGTGAGGATGAGTAAAATATGGATCGATCGAACTGGCTAGCATTTGTCACGTCGGAGAAGGAAGAGACACCATTGGAGTCCGTTCCAGTAGTTTGTGAATACAACGATGTATTTCCCGACGAGCTACCGGGGCAACCGCCTCAGAGAGAAGTAGAAATGGGAATAGAACTACTCCCTGGAACGCAACCGATTTCTAAGGCTCCATACCGAATGGCACCCCGAGAAATGCAAGAACTGAAACAACAGATTGAGTCGCTATTGGTAAATGGATTTCTAAGGCCAAGCAACTCCAGTTGGGGATCACCAGTGCTATTTGTTAGAAAGAAAAGCGGCGAGTTAAGATTGTGCTACGACTACCGAGAATTAAACAAGGTCACGATAAACAATAAGTACCCGTTGCCTAGGATCGACGACTTGTTTGATCAGTTACAAGGCGCGAAGGTGTTCTCAAAATCAGACTTGAGGTCAAGGTATCATCAGGTCCGAGTAAGAGATGGAGACATAACGAAGACAGCCATTCGAACAAGGTACGACCATTACGAATGCACGGTGGTACCGTTTGGATTAACTAATGCCCCAGCAATTTTCATGGATTTGATGAATCGGGTGTTTCGTCAATACCTTGACAAGTTTGTGGTGGTGTTCATTCACAACATCCTAGTCTACTCTCGCAACCAGGAAGAACACGAGCAACATCTGAGAATAGTATTACAGACTCTCAGACAAGAGAAGTTATATGCCAAATACAACAAGTGTGAATTCTGGATGGACAACATAGCTTTCCTAGGCCACGTAATATCAGCAGGGGGGTGACGGTAGACCGAACAAAGATAGAAACAGTTACGAATTGGCCAAGGCCGGCAAATGCCCGGGAAGTAAGGAGTTTCTTAGGTTTAGCCGGGTACTACCGGAAATTCATCAAAGGGTTCGCAAGGATTGCTAAACCGTTGACAAATTTGACCCGAAAGGAAACGAGGTATACTTGGGATGAGAAATGCGAAGAGAGTTTTGAATGTCTCAAAACGAAACTGACATCTGCTCCAATACTAGTATTACCCATACCAGGGCAGGATTTCACGGTATACAGCGACGCTTCGAAAGAAGGACTCGGGTGTGTACTGATGCAAGGGGGGAAAGTTATAGCATATGCATCACGTCAGTTGAAGATACACGAGTTAAACTACCCGACACATGATTTGGAATTAGCCGCGGTAGTATTCGCACTCAAGATTTGGAGACATTACTTGTATGGGGTAAAATGCGAGATATTCACCGACCACAAGAGTTTGAAGTACCTATTCACTCAGAAGGAACATAATATGAGACAACGGATATGGTTGGAACTGATAAAAGATTATGATCTGGACATCCAATACCACCACGGAACGGCATACAAGGTAGCCGATGCATTGAGCAGAAAGACTCATGGCGCGCTAGCCAACACGTTGATTAGGGAAATGGAGAGCCTGCAACTGGAAATGGTAGAATCGACCACAGTCATGTTAGGGACGATTACTGCGAAGCCGGGAATACTGGAGGAGGTACTAGAAGCACAGATATCAGACCCAGAGAAACCCGTTACGCGAAAAGGGGGGAACAGAACCGATAAATTGGAAATAAGCAAAGGAAGCGATGGGCTAGTCCGAATGAATGAACGTATATGGGTACCAAATAGGCCAGAGTTAAGAAGAAGATTATGACGGAAGCACACAGTTCAGCATTCTCAGTTCACCCAGGAAGTACTAAGATGTATCGAGACCTAAAGACGCACTGTTGGTGGAATGGAATGAAAAACGAGATTGCCAACTTTGTGGCCAAATGCGAAAACTGCCAATGAGTTAAGGCCAAACACCAACGCCCTTGGGCGAACTACAACCCTTAGAAATTCCAGAATGGAAATGGGATAGCATCGGCATGGACTTTGTGGCAGCACTACCCAAGAGCCCACGAAAGAACGACGCAATATGGGTAGTGGAGGACCGTCATACGAAGGCGGCTCACTTTTTAGCAGTCAAGGCAACGTACAAAGTGGACAGGCTAGCCAGAATATATGTGGATAACATAGTCAAATTACATGGAGTTCCAGTAAATATCGTGTCAGACAGGATCCCGAGATTCACGTCTAGATTTTGGCAAAGTTTACAGAAATCGCTAGGAACTCAATTATGCATGAGCACAGCCTATCACCCAAAGACGGATGGTCAGACCGAGAGAACCAACCAAATTATGGAGGATATGTTACGAGCATGTGTATTGGAGTTTAAAGGAGGGGTGGAGGATTTCCTACCGCTAGTGTAGTTTGCGTACAATAACAGCTTTCAGAGCAGCATTGGTATGGCGCCATATGAGGTGTTGTACAGGAGGAAGTGTCGTACACCGCTATGTTAGGATTAGGTGGGAGAGAGAACGATCACGCTGACAGAATTAGTGGAAGTCACCATTGAAAAGTTAGCCGTGGTACGAAAGAACATTAAGGCGGCACAGGACCGATACAAAAGTTGGGCAGACACAAGAAGGAGACCTTTAGAGCTAAAAGTTGGGGATCACGCATACCTAAAGGTATCACCAATGAAGGGGGTGCTAAGGACCACAAGGACAGGGAAGCTGAGCCCCCGGGATATCGGACCAGATGAGGTGGAACGAAGGATCGGAAACCAAGCATATCAGCTGAAGCTTCCGGAGGAAATGTGGGGAATACACAACGTGTTCCATGTATCCCACTTGAGGAGAAAGGTGACTGAATGGATCCAAGAATGCGTGGGGGAACCCATAGAGATAACCCCGGAACTAACATACGAGGAAGTCCAGTAAAGATCCTAGGCAGAGAGGAAAGATGGCTAAGAAACAAACAAATCCCATGGTGAAAGTACAATTGTAACGACCGTAATTTGGGCCTAGTTGTTTGGTTAAAACATGATAATTAAAACGGAAATATTCGAAAGCAATTTAAAACATAGTTCGAAACATTAAAGTACGACTGCGTAATTTAGAGTGTTCTCCGAAGGACCGAACTCTATCACCGGACAACCGACGACCTCATTCCCCGTCCCTATCATATCTCACCTGCGTCACCTACAAAATCTGTAAAGCGGTCACAATCTATTAAAGGAATCTTCACACACACAACACATTATCTTTCTTATTTCTTAATTCATCATACACACACACATGAACTATTTCACTTAACCGTTTTCTTATTTCCCTGTTCTTTTACCCTTATCATTTCCATCATTCATTAACTTTTCTGTTGCCGAGATTAACATGCTCGGTGCATGTCCCGCCCAAGCCAACCGTTAGCTGTTGGATGACTCGACGGGCCATATGCATCCCTTCCCCGGGTGGGTACTTAGGAGCTACACCTTTTCCCACCCGGATCCGTTCCGCCCTCTTCGTACGTATCTTTTCCTCTTTGGAACTTATCGTTCCCTTCATCAGGCATGCCCTTCCTTTGGCGAATCGTGTACTAGGCACGATGCCGGGTTCGGTCGGACGGTCCATCCTTCCTTACCCCGAGTCTTATTATCATTTATCTCGTTCATTCGTATCATTACTTCCTTCTTTATTANACACTGCAATTACTATTCGCGAGATTTCGTAGCGAATCTCGCGGCCAGCCCAGACTCGCGAGGAATCGCACCAAACCTCGCGGCCAGCCCAAACTCGCGAGGAATCGCACCAAACCTCGCGACCAGGCCAAACCACACCAAACCTCGCGACTAGCTTTTCTCGCGAGAAACCAGACCAAACCTCGCGGCTAGTCCAGGATCGCGAGATTTCGAGCCAAATCTCGCGACCAGGCTTGACAAAGCCCTTCTCGCGACATTTCGTCATATTTGGCTTTTTGGAGTATATTTGATCATTTTACGATCCGTTTTCACCCGTATTATCGCTATCATCTCATTGTAATTGTATCACTTGATTATTATAGTGAAAACCAAGGTAGAGCTTCGCTCTCCCGAGGACGTAAGCCCACACATTGTGGGCCCAACCTCGTATATCGCTCGTGTCCCCACAACAATATAAATTACGAATTAATCATAAATCGACTGATCTAAAAATAAATATCCAAAACATTTTTAGACAAGATCAAGTCCCCAAGTCGATTGAATTCATGTCGTCGAAAAAGATACTTAAAAAATTAGAATATGACCACAAAAAAGAGGTGAATTTTTTATTTTCAAAAAGATCGATGAGTTACGTCTATACATAATTCTTGCGCAAATTGGAAATATGCCAAGTCCGTGGCAGCTCCTCCCCAATCATATTTGCGATTTTGAACGTTCCTTCCCTCATTACGGCCGTTACTCTGTACGGTCCTTCCCACTTTCGATCCAACTTGCCAACATGCTTCGAGACATCCACTTTCATAAGAAACAAGTCTCCAACTTTTAACAACATTGGTCGAACGCCTTTGTCGTGCTTCTTAGCCATCCGCCTTTTACATACCTCCATTCGTATTGCGGCTCTATCACAGATATCATCAATACAGTGAAGGTCCAACTTTCTCATATCCTCGTTCAACACCTCGTCATAAGTGATAACTCTTTCTGATAAAATAGTCACTTCTACTGGAGACACGGCCTCAGAGACATATACTAAAGAGAATGGGCTGAATCCGGTAGTGGACCTCGGTGATGTCCGATATGCCCACATCACATTATGCAATTCATCCACCCAAGAGCCTTTGGATTCATCTATTCGTGTTTTCAGCTGTTGCCGGATAATACGGTTGATAACCTCTGTAAGCCCGTTTGTTTCTGGGTGTGCCACGGAGGTAAACCGCTGTTCAATTCCATAACTCTCACACCATTCATTAACCCTCTTTCCGGCAAATTGCGTTCCGTTATCTGATACCAAAATCTTGGGAATTCCGAATCGAGACACGATGTACCTCCAAAGGAAACTGATAACTTCCTTTTCCCGAACTCGCGATGCATCCTCAACCTCTATCCACTTAGAAAAATGTTCCACAGCCACGATACAGAATTTCTTTTGGCTCGGTGTCTTTGGAAATGGTCCTAAAATATCGATCCCCCACATATCGAAATGACATGTTGTCGGTAAAGGTTTCATACTAGCTCTCGGTACATGATGCACGTTTGAGTGGAACTGACAAGCAGAACAAGCTCGAACAAAATTCACACAGTCTTTCACTTGTGTTGGCCAAAAATAACCGGCTCTCTTAACCATATTCGCTAAGAATCGACCTGTTGAATGATCACCACAGTCCCCAGCGTGAACTTCTTCCATAACAGTCTTTGCCTGTATTGGGGACAAACATCGAAGATATGGGCCTCTGAAATTCTTCTTATACAGCTTATCATCCACATAGACAAAATTTGTAGCTCTTTGCATAGTTCTTCGGGCCTCGCCTTCGTCGGTAGGCAATTCTCTTTTGATTAGATACATTACAATAGCATCCTTCCATGATGGCTCGTCAGTTATGGCATCCAATAAAAACCATGTCTCATTCGAAAGTTCCAAATTAGCCACCTCGGATGTCTGTTTCTCCAAAGGACTGATAGAGGGCAGGTAGTGGATCATTGTTGTTATCTTTGACTCATCCGAGAGTTCTTAAATCGTCGCCGCATTTGCAAGACCGTCTGCACATGTGTTTTCTTCCCTTGGGATATATGTAAGCGTGAATATCTTAAGATTCTTAGCCGCCTCTTTCAGCTTTTCTAAATACCTCCGCAAATGGTTACCATTGGTGGCGTAAGTATCTGCAAATTGGTTCACCACTAACTGCGAATCAGAATGAGCATGCAAACGAACGATTCCAATTTCCACTGCCAAGTTAATACCAAATATCAAGGCTTCATACTCGACGACGTTGTAGTTGCGGGGAAGCGCAACTTTACAGCATATTGATGTTCTTCACTGGACTTCCTTTCCTTAAAATAAACACCGATACCGGCTCGCCAGGCAGACACCGATCCATCTACAAAGGCGTCCTAGTACTCTTGAATACCCAACTCTTCCGACCGAGTCATCTCTACTATGAAATCCACTAACACATGGGCCTTTAACGCTAGCCTGGAGATATACTCTATCTGATACTGACCCAATTCGATATTCCACTTTGCTAGCCTACCATAAGCATCAGTCTTTGATAACACACTTCGGATAAGCTGATCTGTCAAGACTTCAATATGATGTCCTTGAAAATAGTGCCTCAATATACGCGAGGCGACTATCAGAGCCAATACGTACTTCTCTAGATGAGTATATCGGGACTCCTCTCCCTACATTTTCCTGCTCACATAATATATCGGTCTATGTTCCTTAACGCTAAGCCTGACCAAGGCTGCACTCACTGCCTCTTTCGTTACTGCCAAATATAAACCCAACGGTTCCCCCTGTGAAGGAGGTGACATAAACGGTGGTTTACTCAGATAATCTTTCAAACTCTCAAAAACCCTGCTACATTCGTCGTCCCAATACAAAAGGTTCGTCTTACGCAAAACTTTAAAAAATGGCAAACTTCTCTATGTTGATCGCGAAACGAAGCGATTCAATGAGGCCAATCTTCTGGTTAGCCATTGAACTTCCCTAACAGTGGTCGGAGGAGTCATTTCCTGGATAGTTGTTATCTTGTCAGGATTCATTTCAATTCCTCTCTCCGATACCATAAAGCCGAGGAACTTGCCTCCTTTCACACAAAACGCACACTTAAGCGGATTTAATTTCATTCTATAATTTCTCAGTACCCCGAAACAATCATTCATATACTGGATGTGGTTAACCCCATGCTTACTCTTTATCAATATATCGTCGATATAAACCTCCAAAGATTTTCCGATCATATCTTTGAACATCGAATTCATTAAACGTTGATAGGTGGCCCCAGCATTTTTCAACCCAAATGGCATAACTATAGCAAAAAAATGCCTTTATTTTTCATAAATGAAGTAAACAACTTGTCCTCACAATGCATAAAAATTTGATTATATCCCATAAAAGCATCTAACATACTAAGGAATTCAAAGCCATAGGGCGCATCCAACATCTTGTCAATGGCCGGCAGCGGATACGGATCATTCGAGCATGCTTTATTCAAATCGTTAAATTCAATGCAAACTCTCAAGCCACCATTCGACTTTGGGACCACCACTGGATTTGCGACCCAATCCGTGTATCTAACAGGCTCTATGAATCATGCCTGCAGCAAACTTTCCACCTCCTCATCAATCGCCCTCTCTTTCTCACGGGAAAACTTCCTCTTCTTCTGATGAAATGGTCGCACATATAGGTTAACATTGAGTCTATGAGAACAGACTTGGGGATCAACCCCCATATAATCCTGATAAGACCAAGCGAAAACATCTACATTACTTTGCAAAAAAGAAATTACCTCCTTCTAACCTCTAGCGACAACTCAGAACCGATCGTCACTGTCTTTTCAAGATTACCGGGGAATAAAGGCACTGTCTTGATTCCCAAAGGCTCCATCTTCATATCGTTCTCTTTAAACTTCCTAAGAGATAGTCCGTCATTTGTGTCAATAACTTCATCCGACGTGAATTCCACCATACAAACGGGAAACTTCGCTTTTGATCCATCCATACCACTTCTACACATCACATTATAACAAGAGCGCGCCAGCTCTTGATCTCCCTTCATCTTCCCAACCCCTGACGGTGTTCGGAACTTCATCATCAAATGTGGTTGGGATACCAAAACTCCAAATAGGTTCAAACAACTTCTCCCAAGGATCGCATTATAGGGAAGTATAGGGAGATCCACCACCACAAATTCCACCATCAAAGTTCTTGATATTTCGGGATCGCCCAAGGTTACCGGCGGAAAAACAGATCCCTCAGCCGCAACAACGCTATTTTTAAAACCAACTAACTTGTGTGCACCGGCTGGAGTTTTGTGGTTCCTTTCAATGCCATCTGCTCAAAGGCCGCAAGAGTCAATATGTTGGTAGCAGCTCCGGTGTCGACTAACACTCCAGGATGATTCGCAATAATAGGGGAGACAACCAACGCATCATCTTGTGGGGAGAAACCCCAGATAAATCCTCCAGTCCAAATGATATTGTCATTTTATCCAAATCAGTTAACTGGACCATGTTCACTTCCATAAAGCTCCCCTTCTGATGTAATGCCTGATAAGAACGTTTGCGGGCGCGGTTCGAATCGCCGACACTTTTTCCCCCCGCGATAGTCATAACGTTGGTGCCTAGATTACCCCATCTTGGTTGAGAGTTCTCAACATTCAAAATAGGTTGACCCTGGTTGGGGTCATTCGGAGGAGGAGGTAGTGCTTGTTGATTCGCGGGAGCTGGTGGGTAAGCTTCATACCTGTACCCTTGCTGATTTCTTTGCGGCTGATTTCTGCAGCGACCACGATAGTGGTTTCCTCTTCCTCCGCCTCTTTGGTTTTGTTTACCACCATTAAAGAATCCTCTCTGGCCACCTCCTTGACGCTGGCCACGCTGTCCTCCATGTCCACGTCCTCTTGCATTTAGCCGGGCGCATCGGTCCTTGGGGGTTTAGGCGTCGTCCCCTCCGGGACACTTATATCAATCTTTCCCAGCTTAGACTCGGGTAGAGCCTCCACAGTACTGATCAGTTCATCAAGCTGGCCCAACTCTGGCAACCTTTCTACTTCAGACAATAATTCTCAACAATCATTTGTTGCATGTCCAAAACTCCGATGAAAACGACATAATACTTGGGACTCGTAAGTCCCCGGCGTTGGTTCTTGTAAGGGAGGGGGATAACGAAGAGATCCACCCTTCTTTTGCTCAATGATGTCAAAAATATGTTCATAATTGCATGTAGGAAAAACCCTTAACTTAGGTTTTGCATGGTTGACAACCTTGTGCAGCCCGCGACTTGCAACAATATTGTGGAAACCATACGCCCGTACTTCGATCGCTCCATGATCTCGCAAACCTTCATCTTCTCGGATGTACTGTGTACATCTCAAAGCCAAATCTTCCATATTTCGCCACCTGCACGCTCTAGGTCTCGTTAAAGCCAAAACTTTAACTCGATCAACTCTCCAATCTTTTGAAGAGTATCGTTCTGCTCTCCGGTTGCTGCAGTATTTGCTCGCGGTTCCGGAACAGGAGCAGTATCTTCTTCCGCCACTTCATCATTAATAGGTTCCGGGTAACATTGTTCCTCCGGGCTCTCCTTTGAGCTTCGAGTTGCTCTAACTGAGCGATTAAACTACGCCTTCACTCTTCTAAATCTTCATCTATCTCCGTTTGATCCGTAGATGTAGAGCGTGCAGGTGGCGAAAGGCGGGCATTATTACGGACCGCGGCTTATTGCGATTAAACTCGGCCAACTCTTGCGAATTCATAACACTTAGATAAACATTGGCGTGATCGAGGGTAAAAACTAGGTGCCCTTCCGGATGAAGACCCGCTCCGGGAGGGCCGAATAGTTACATTTTGAGCAGGGGGCTCCTCCAGAACTGACGACCGAGCCCCCGGTAACGCAGCAATCTCATCATTAACCTGAGGAATAGGATCCACCTCAATTTCTTCATGAAAAATATTTTCATCAGAATTCCGAGTAGTCATGATAATAGAAATCCAAACTCAGCAATAAACCTCTCAATGGGATAAAAATCTCGGTCCCCACGGACGGTGCCAAACTGATCTCGTCTAAAAATGTTTTAGAGTGTTTGTTTTTAGATTAGTCAATTTTTAATTACTCGAAATTATTTTGTTATTAGGACACGAGCGATATACGAGGTTGGGCCCATAATGTGTGGGCTTACGTCCTCGGGAGAGCAAAACTCTACCTTGGTTTCCATTAAAATAATCAAAATATACATGTACAATGAGGTGATAATGATAATCCAGATGAAAACGGCTCAAAAAACGATCGAAAACACTCAGTCGGGCTCGAAATGCTCGCGGTCGCGACTTGCGGTCAATAACTAGCAGAGAATACTGTACTAGCAACATGTCGCGAGACAGGCTGGGTAGCAACAACTCTCGAAAAACACTGTATCAGCAACAACTCTCGAAAAACACTGTACCATCAACAACTCTCGAAAAACACTTTATCAGCAACAACTCTCGAAAAACACTGTAGCAGCAACAACTCTCGAAAAACACTGTACCATCAAAAACTCTCGAAAAACACTGTATCAGCAACAAGTCGCGACTGCGCGCAGCAGAGCAATAACTCGCAATATACTATTCCAGCAACAAGTCACGGATGCTGGATGAAGATCAATAAGTCGCGACTCAGGCTAGGAGGCAGGCAACAAGTTGCGGCTACGGACGAAAAGTCGCGACTCTACAGTATGCAGAATAGTACTTTGAATTGGAAAGTGTGATAACAGTCTGAACTCGTCCAAATGCACTGGGGTTTGTATTTATAGAGAAATCCAGCCCAACTTCACTTACTTGAGCCCAAAAGCCCAGTTTGCTTCACTTAGCCCAAAACACTTAAATGACCTCCAATTATAATATAATAAATATCATGATGATCTCGAAGTTTCGGGAACCTATCCCGGTCGAGATTTTAATCGGAAATACGATGAGAAAATACCGGAAAACCTCACAAAGAAGTTCTATGCCTCCAAGCAGTGAATACGCAGCCACACAACATCGTTGCACCCGACCGATGTGCTCTCGGGTGACAAATTACGAAAATACCCCTGGCCCCGTCAGGGGCCGAGATGACCCAAAACATCTCAAAACGATTACAGAAACTTTATACGGGGACCAGCGAGCCTGAATTGCGAGAATACCCCCTGAGAATGCCTTGTGATAAAATATGAAAATACCGAAAATACTACAAACCACGTCGGACGAGCCCCCGGGTAAGGATAAATACAAGAGAATATACCCGGATAATATCAAAGTTATAACAACACGTCATCATGTCATAACATTTAAACTATAGTTTAATCACATAAATCATTGTATAACCAAGTTATTCTTGGTTCTAACAACATGTATTCACGTTTTAACAACATCAATTCAAGTTTAATTGAAATCAAAATCATCACACGTAGAACATGTGGAACTATGTGAAAAATAGTCAAATGATATTCATACAAATCACATTCTAAATTTGGTAAAAACAAGTGTATTCAAACTAAATAAAACATAACATCACGAATACTTGCTGTGTATACAAAAAAAGTAAGATCGAAAACGGAATGATCGTGCAAGTCATAACAAGACGACTTCATGACATACCATATAAAATATAGTTTAATCACACAAATCATGGTATAACCAAGTTATTCTTGGTTCTAACAACATGTATTCATGTTTTAACAACATCAATTCAAGTTTAATTGAAATCAAAATCATCACACGTAGAAATTGTGGAACTATGTGAAAATGAGTCAAATGATATTCATACAAATCATATTCTAAATTTGGTAAAAACAAGTGTATTCAAACATAAAACCTAACATCACGAATACTTGAGGTGTATACAAAAAAAGTAAGTTCGAAAACGGAATGATCGTGCAAGTCACAACAAGACGACCTCATGTCATACCATATAAAATATAGTTTAATCACATAAATCATGGTATAACCAAGTTATTCTTGGTTCTAACAACATGTATTCATGTTTTAAAACATCAATTCAAATTAAACTGAAATCAAAATTATCACATCTAGAACATGTGGAACTATGTGAAAAATCAGCCAAATGATATTCATAAAAATCACATTGTAAGTTTGGTAAAACCAAGTGTATTGAAACTAAATAAAGCCTAACATCACGAATATTTGTTGTGTATACAAAAAAAGTAAGTTCGCAAAAGGAATGATCGTGTAAGTAATAACAACACGACTTCATGTCATTGCATTTAATCTATAGTTTAATCACATAAATCATGGTATAACCAAGTTATTCTTGGATCTAACAACATGTATTCATGTTCTAACAACATCAATTCATGTTTAATTGAAATAAAAATCATCACACCATGAACATGTGTAACAATGTGAAAAATGAGCCAAATGATATTCATACAAATTACATTGTAAATTTGGCAAAACCAACTGTATTAAAACTAAATAAAGCCTAACATCACGAATACTTGTTGTGTATACAAAAAATGTAAGTTCGAAAACGTAATGATCGTGCAAGTCATTACAACACGACTTCATGTCATAACATTTTTAAACTATAGATTAATCACATAAATCATGGAATAACCAAGTTATTCCTGGTTCTAATAACATGTATTCATGTTTTAACAACATCAATTCAAGATTAATTGAAATGAAAATCATCACACCAAGAACATGTGGAATTATGTGAAAGATGAGCCAAATGATATTCATACAAATCACGTTGTAAAATTGGTAAAACCAAGTGTATATAAACTAAATAATTCCTAACATCACGAATACTTGTTGTGTATACAAAAAAAGTAAATTCGACAACGGAATGATCATACAAGTCATAAAATACGACTTAATGACATAGCATTTAAACTATTGTTTAATCACATAAATCATGGTATAACTAAGTTAATCTTGTTTCTTTCAACATGTATCCATGTTTTAACAACATCAATTCAAGTTTAATTGAAATCAAAATCATCACAGCTAGAACATGTGGAACTATGTGAAAAATGAGTCAAATGATATTTATACAAATCACATTGTAATTTTGGTAAAACAAAGTGAATTCAAACTAAATAAAGCCGAACATCACGAATACTTGTTGTGTGAACAAAAAAAGTAAGTTCGAGAAAGGAATGATAGTGCAAGTCATAACAACACGACTTCATGTCATAGCATTTAAACTATAGTTTAATCACATAAATCATGGTATAACCAAGTTATTCATGGTTCTAACAACATGTATTGTTGTTTTAACAACATCAATTCAAGTTTAATTGAAATCAAAATCATCACACCAAGAACATGTGGAACTATGTGATAAATGAGCCAAATGATATTCATACAAATCACATTGTAAAATTGGTAAAAACAAGTGTCTTCAAAATAAATAAAACCTAACATCACGAATACTTGCTGTGTATACAAAAAAAGTAAGTTCGAAAATGGAATGATCGTGTAAGTCATAATAACACGACTTATGTCATAGCATTTAAACTATAGTTTAATCACATAAATCATGGTATAACCAAGTTAATCTTGGTTATAACAACATGTATTCTTGTTTTAACAACATCAATTCAAGTTTAACTGAAAGCAAAATCATCACACCTAGAACATGTGGAACCATGTGAAAAATGAGCCAAATGATATTCATACAAATCACATTGTAAATTTTGTAAAACCAAGTGAATTCAAACTAATTAAAGCCGAACATCACGAATACTTGTTGTGTGTACAAAAAAAATAAGTTCGAAAACGGAATGATAGTGCAAGTCATAAGACCACGACTTCATGTCATATGATTTAAACAATAGTTTAATCACATAAATCATGGTATAACCAAGTTATTCTTGGTTCTAACAACATGTATTCATGTTTTAACAACATCAATTCAAGTTTAATTGAAATAAAAATCATCACACCAAGAACATGTGGAACTTCGTGAAAAATGAGTCAAATGATATTCATACAAATCACATTGTAAATTTGGTACAACCAAGTGTGTTCAAACTAAATAATGCCTAACATAACGAATACTTGTTGTGTATACAAAAAAAATAAGTTCCAACACAGAATGATCGTGCAAGTCATAACAACATGACTTCATGTCGTAACATTTAAACTATAGTTTAATCACATAAATCATGGTATAACCAAGTTATTCATGGTTCTAGCAACATCTATTGTTGTTTTTACAACATCAATTCAAGTTTAATTGATATCAAAATCATCACACCAAAAACATGTGGAACTATGTGATAAATGAGCCAAATGATATGCATACAAATCACATTGTAAATTGGTAAAAACAAGTGTATTCAAACTAAATAAACCTAACATCACGAATACTTGCTGTGTATACAAAAAAGTAAGTTCGAAAACGGAATGATCGTGCAAGTCATAACAACACGACTTCATGTCATAGCATTTAAACAAAAGTTTAATCACATAGATCAAGGTATAACCAAGTTATTCTTGGTTCTAACAACATGTATACATGTTTTAACAATATCAATTCAAGTTTTTACTGAAAGCAAAATCATCACACCTAGAACATGTGGAACTATGTGAAAAATTAGCCAAATGATATGCATACAAATCACATTGTAAATTTCCTAAAACCAAGTGAATTCAAACTAAATAAAGACGAACATCATGAATACTTGTTGTGTGTACAAAAAAAGTTAGTTCGAAAACGGAATGATAGTGCAAGTCATAACAACACGACTTCATGTCATAGCATTTAAAGTATAGTCTAATCACATAAATCATGGTATAACTAAGTTATTCATTGTTCTAACAACATGTATTCTTGTTTTAACAACATCAATTCAAGTTTAATTGAAATCAAAATCATCACACCAAGAACATGTGGAACTATGTGTGATATTACCCGGGTATATTCTTTTTTGTATTTATTTTTCCCTGGGGGCTCGTCCGACGTGGTTATGAAGTATTCTCTATATTTTCATATTATATCACAATGCAGTCTCAGGGGGTATTACCGCAATTCAGACTTGCTGGGCCCCATACAAGGTTTCTATAAGCATTTTGAGATGTTTTGGGTCACCACGGTCCCGGACGGGTGCAACGTCGTTATGTGGCTGTGTATTCATTGCTTGGAGGCAAAGAACTAATTTGCGAGGTTTTCCGTTATTTTCTCATCGTATTTCCGACTAATATCTTGACTGGGATTGGTTCCCGAAACTTCAGGATCAGCATGGCATTTATTATATTATAATTAGAAGTTACATGTTTGTATGAGTGGAATGGATTCATCTAAAGCGAAGTTACCTGTTTGTATGGTGGAATTCTCGTCCGATGAAGTTATTGACACAAATGACGGACCGTCTCTTAGGAAGTTTAAAGAGAACGATATGAAGATGGAGCCTTTGGGAATCAAGACAGTGCATTTATTCCCTGTAATCTTGAAAAGACAGTGACGATCGGCTCCGAGTTGTCACTAGAGGTTGAGAAGGAGGTAATTTCTTTTTTGGAAAGTAATGTAGATGTTTTCGCTTGGTCTTATCAGGATTATGGGGGGTTGATCCCCAAGTCTGTTCTCATAATCTCAATGTTAACCCATATGTGCGACCAGTTCATCAGAAGAAGAGGAAGTTTTCCCCTGAGAAAGAGAGGGCGATTGATGAGGAGGTGGAAAGTTTGCTGCAGGCATGATTCATAGAGCCTGTTAGATATACGGATTGGGCCGCGAATCCAGTGGTGGTCCCAAAGTAGAGTGGTGGCTGGAGAGTTTGCATTGATTTTACTGATTTAAATAAAGCATGCCCGAAGGATCCGTATCCGCTGCCGGCCATTGACATGATGGTGGATGCGGCCTGTGGCTTTGAATTCCTTAGTATGTTACATGCTTTTATGGGATATAATCAAATTTATATGCATTGTGAGGACAAGTTGTTTACGTCATTTATGACAAATAAATGCATTTTTTTCTATAGAGTTATGCAATTTGGGTTGAAAAATGCTGGGGCCACCTATCAACGTTTAATGAATTCGATGTTCAAAGATATGATCGGAAAATCTTTCTAGGTTTATATCGACGATATATTGATAAAGAGTAAACATGGGGATAACCACATCCAGTATTTGAATAAATGTTTTGGGGTACTGAGAAAGTATAGAATGAAATTAAATCCGCTTAAGTGTGCGTTTTGTGTGAAAGGAGGCAAATTTCTCGGCTTTATGGTATATGAAAGAGGAATTGAGATGAATCCTGATAAGATAACAGCTATCCAAGAAATGACCCCTCTGACGACTGTTAGGGAAGTTCAAAGACTAACTGGGAGATTAGCCTCGTTGAATCGCTTCATTTCGCGATCTGCAGAGAGAAGTTTGCCGTTTTTTAAGGTTTTACGTAAGACGAATCTTTTGTATTGGGACGACGAATGTAGCAGGGCTTTTGAGAGTTTGAAAGATTATCTGAGTAAACCACCGTTTATGTCACCTCCTTCACCGGGGGAACCGTTGGTTTTATATTTGTTAGTGACAAAAGAGGTAGTGAGCGTAGCATTTCTCTATAAATAGGAGCACCAAGGCATTGAGAAGGTTGGGGTGCTGCAGCTTATTCTAGCTGGGCATCCGTTATGTAATTCTTTGAATAGGGATTCCCCGGAAAGTATGGAGGATTTGGCATTGAGATGCACACAATACATCCGAGAAGATGAAGGTTTGCGAGATCACAGAGTGATTGAAGTACGGGCGTATGGGTCCCACAATATTGTTGCATGTCGTGGGCTGGATAAGATTGCCCTGTCTGCAAAGTCTAAGTTGAGAGTGTTTCCGACATACAACTATGAGCAGATCTTCCCCATCATCGAGCAGAAGAAGGGTGGATCTCTCCGTTATCCCCCTCCCTTACAAGAACCGACGCAGGGGACTTACGAGTCCCAAGTATTTTGCCGTTTTCATCGTAGCTTTGGACACACAACGAATGATTGTCAAGAATTAATGTCTGAAGTGGAAAGGTTGTTGGAATTAGGTCAACTTGATGAACTGATCAGTACTGTGGAGGCTCTACCCGAGCCTAAGCTAGGAAAAATCGATATTCCGGAGGGGGCGTCACCTAAACCCCCAAGGGCCGACGCGCCACGGCCAAATGCAAGAGGACGCGGTTATGGAGGACAGCGTGGCCAACGTCAAGGTGGTGGCCAAAGAGGATTCTTTAATGGCGGTACACAGAATCAGAGAGGTGGAAGGAGAGGAAACAACTATCGTGGTCGCGGCAGGTATCAGCCGCAAAGGAATCAGCAGGGGTATGGGTATGATGCTTATCCACCAGCCCCGGCGAATCAGCAAGCACTACCTCCTCCTGCTCCGGTTGACCCCAACCAGGGTCAAACTATTTTGAATGTTGAAAATACCCAACCGAGATGGGGAAACTTAGGCCCCAACATTATGACTATCGCCGGGGGGAAAAGTGTCGGCGATTCGAATCGCGCCCGCAAACGTTCTTATAAGGCATTACATCAAAAGGGGCGTTTTATGGAAGTGAACATGGTCCAGTTGACAGATTTGGACAAGATGACAATCTCTTTCGGACCGGAGGATTTATCTGGGGTCTTCTCCCCACAAGACGATGCGTTAGTCGTCTCTCCTATTATTGCTAATCATCCTGTCTCACGAGTGTTGGTGGACACTGGAGCTGCTACCAATATTTTGATTCTTGCAGCTTTTGAACAGATGGCACTAAAAGGAACCACCCAACTCCAACCTGTGCACACAAAACTAGTTGGTTTTAATAATAGCGTTGTTGCGGCTGAGGGATCTGTTTTTCTGCCGGTGACTTTGGGCGATCCCGAAATATCAAGAACTTTGATGGTGGAGTTTGTGGTGGTGGATCTCCCTATACTCCCATATAANAACTATGTGAAAAATGAGACAAATGATATTCATACAAATCACATTGTAAATTTGGTAAAACCAAGTGTATTCAAACTAAATAAAGCCTAACATCCTGAATACTTGTTGTATATACGAGAAAAGTAAGTTCGAAAATGGAATGATCGTGCAAGTCATTACAACACGACTTCATGTCATAGCATTTAAACTAGTGTTTAATAACATAAATCATGGTATAATCAAGTTATTCTTTTTTCTAACAACATGTATTCATGTTTTAACAACATCAATTAAGGAAAAATAATAGAAATCAAAATCATCACACCTAGAGCATGTGGAACTATGTGAAAAATGTGATAAATGAAATTCATACAAATCACATTGTAAATTTGGTAAAACCAAGTGTATTCAAACTAAATAAAGTATAATATTACGAATACTTGTTGTATATACGAAAAAAGTAAGTTCGAAAACAGATTGATCGTGCAAGTCATAACAACACGACTTCATGTCATAGCATTTAAACCATAGTTTAATCACATACATCATGGTATAACCAAGTTATTCTTTGTTCTAACAACATGTATTCATTTTTTAACAACATCAATTCAAGTTTAATTGAAATCAAAATCATGACACCTAGAGCTTGTGGAACTATGTAAAAAATGAGCCAAATGATATTCATACGAATCACAGTGTAAATTTGGTTAAACCAAGTGTATATTAACTAAATAAAGCCTAACATCACAAATACTTGTTGTATATATTAAAAAAGTAAGTTCAAAACGGAATGATCGTGCAAGTCATAAACAATACGAGTTCGTGTCATATCATTTAAACTATAGTTTAATCACATAAATAGTGGTATAACCAAGTTATTCTTGGTTCTAACAACATGTATTCATGTTTTAACAACATCAATTCAAGTTTAATTGAAATCAAAATCATCACACCAAGAATATGTGGAACTATGTGAAAAATGAGTCAAATGATATTCATATAAATCACATTGTAAATTTGGTAAAACCAAGTGTATTCAAACTATATAAAGCCTAACATCACGAATACTTGTTGCATATACGAAAAAAGTAAGTTCGAAAACGGAATGATCGTCCAAGTCATAACAACATAACTTCATGTCATAGCTTTTAAACTATAGTTTAATCACATACATCATGGTATAACCAAGTTATTCTTTGTTCTAACAACATGTATTCATTTTTTAACAACATCAATTCAAGTTTAATTGAAATCAAAATCATGACACCTAGAGCTTGTGGAACTATGTAAAAAATGAGCCAAATGATATTCATACGAATCACAGTGTAAATTTGGTTAAACCAAGTGTATATTAACTAAATAAAGCCTAACATCACAAATACTTGTTGTATATATTAAAAAAGTAAGTTCAAAACGGAATGATCGTGCAAGTCATAAACAATACGAGTTCGTGTCATATCATTTAAACTATAGTTTAATCACATAAATAGTGGTATAACCAAGTTATTCTTGGTTCTAACAACATGTATTCATGTTTTAACAACATCAATTCAAGTTTAATTGAAATCAAAATCATCACACCTAGAGCATGTGGAACTATGTGAAAGATAAGCCAAATAATATTCATACAAATCACATTGTAAATATTTTAAAACCAAGTGAATTCAAACTAAATAAAGCCTAACATTACGAATACTTGTTGCATATACGAAAAAAGTTAGTTCGAAAACGGAATCATCGTGCAAGTCATAAGCAACATGAGTTCATGTGATAGCGTTTAAACTATAGTTTAATCACATAAATCATTGTATAACCAAGTTTTTCTTTGTTCTAACAACATGTATTCATGTTTTAAAAACATCAATTCAACAATAATTGAAATCGAAATCATCACACCTAGAGCATGTGGAACTATGTGAAAAATGAGCAAATGATAATCATACAAATCACATTGTAAATTTGGGAAAACCAAGTGTATTCAAACTAAATAAAACCTAACATCACAATGCTTGTCGTATATATGAGAAAAGTAAGTTTAAAATCGGAATGATCGTGCAAGTCATAACAACACGACTTCATGTCATAACATTTAAACTACAGTTTAATCACATAAATAATGGTATAACCAAGTTATTCTTGGTTCTAACAACATGTATTAATGTTATAACAACATCAATTCAAGTTTAATTGAAATCAAAATCATCACACCTAGAGCATGTGGAACTATGTGAAAAATGAGCCAAATGATATTCATACAAATCACATTATAAATTTGGTAAAAACAAGTGTATTCAAACTAAATAAAGTATAATATCACGAATACTTGTTGTATATACGAGAAAAGTTAGTTCGAAAACAGATTGAGCGTGCAAGTCATAACAACACGACATCATGTCATAGCATTTAAACTATAGTTTAATTACATAAATAATGGTATAACCAAGTCATTCTTGGTTCTAACAACATGTTTTCATGTTTTAACAACATGAATTCAATAGTTTAATTGAAATCACCATCATCACATCTAGAGCATGTGGAACTATGTGAAAAATGAGCCAAATGATATACATACAAAACACATTGTAAATTTGGTAAAACCAAGTGTATTCAAACTAAAAGAAGACTAACATGACAAATGAAATCGGAATGATCCTGCAAGTCATAACAACACGATTTCATGTTATAACAACATCATTTCAAATTTAATTGAAATCAAAATCATCACACCTATCGCATGTGGAACTATGTGACAAATGAGCCAAATAATATTGATACAAATCACATTTTAAATATTTTAAAACCAAATGTATTCAAACTAAATAAAGCCTGGCATCACGAATACTTGATGTATATACAAAAAAGTAAGTTCAAAAACGGAATGATCGTGAAAGTCATAAACAACACGAGTTCATGTTATAGCATTTAAACTATAGTTTAGTAACATAAATAATGATATAACCAAGTCATTCTTAGTTCTAACAACATGGATTCATGTTTTAACAACATCAACTCAAGTTTAATTGAAATAAAAATCCTCACACCTTGAGCATGTGGAACTATGTGAAAAATGAGACAAATGATATTCATACAAATCACATTGTAAATTTGGTAAAACCAAGTGTATTCAAACTATATAAAGTATAATATCACGAATACTTGTTGTATATACGAAAAAAGTAAGTTCGAAAACATAATGATCGTGCAAGTCATAACAACTCTACTTCATGTCATAACATTTAAACTATAATTTATTCACATAAATACTGGAATAACCAAGTAATTCTTGGATCTAACAACATATATTCATGTTTTAACAACATCAATTTCAGTTTAGTTGAAAGCAAAATCATCACATCTAGAACATGTGGAACTATGTGAAAATGAGGCAAATGATATTCATACAAATCACATTGTAAATTTGGTAAAACCAAATGTATTCAAACTAAATAAAGGCTAACATCACGAATACTTGTTGTGTATACAAAAAAAGTAAGTTCGAAAACGTAATGATCGTGCAAGTCATAACAACTCGACTTCATGTCATAACATTTAAACTATAATTTAATCACATAAATACTGGAATAACCAAGTAATTCTTGGTTCTAACAACATATATTCATGTTTTAACAACATCAATTTCAGTATAGTTGAAATCAAAATCATCACATCTAGAACATGAGGAACTATGTGAAAATGAGCCAAATCATATTCATTCAAATCAAATTGTAAATTTGGTAAAACCATAGTATTTAAACTAAAAAAATGCAAACATCACGTATACTTGTTGTATATACAAAAAATGTATTTTCGAAAACGGAACTATCGTACAAGTCATATCAATACAACTTCATGTCATAGCATTTAAACTATAGTTTAATCACATAAATCATGATATAATTTGGTTCTAACAACATGTATTCATGTTTTAACAACATCAATTCAAGTTTAGTTGAAATCAAAATCATCACATCTAGAACATGTGGAACTATGTGAAAATGAGCCAAATGAAATACATACAAATCAAGTTGTAAATTAGGTAAAACCAAGTGTATTCAAACTAAATAAATGCTAACATCACGAATACTTGTTGTATATACAAAAAAAGTAAGTTCGAAAACGGAATGATCGTGCAAGTCATAACAACACGACTTCATGTCATAGCATTTAGACTATAGTTTAATCACATAAATCATGGTATAACCAAGTATTTCTTGGTTCTAACAACATGTATTCATTTTTAACAACATCAATTCAAGTTTATATGAAATCAAAATCATGATACCTAGAACATGTGGAACTTTGTGATAAATGAGGCAAATGATACTCATACATATCACATTATAAACTTGTTAAAACCAAGTATATTCAAACTAAATAAATGCTAACATCACGAATACTTTTTGTATATACAAAAAAGTAAGTTCGAAAACGTAATATTCGTGCAAGTCATAACAACACGACTTCATGTCATAACATTTAAACTATAATTTAATCACATAAATAATGAAATAACCAAGTAATTCATTGTTCTAACAACATATATTCATGTTTTAACAACATCAATATAAGTTTAGTTGAAATCAAAAACATCACATCTAGAACATGTGGAACTATGTGAAAATGAGCCAAATGAAATACATACAAATCAAATTGTAAATTTGGTAAAACCAAGTGTATTCAAACTAAATAAAGGCTAACATCACGAATACTTGTTGTATATACAAAAAATGTATTTTCGAAAACGTAACAATCGTGCAAGTCATATCAACATGACTTCAAGTCATAGCATTTAAACTATAGTTTAATCACATAAATCATGGTATAACCAAGTAATTTTTGGTTCTAACAACATGTATTCATGTTTTAACAACATCAATTCAAGTTTAGTTGAAATCAAAATCATCACATCTAGAACATGTGGAACTATGTGAAAATGAGCCAAATGAAATACATACAAATCAAATTGTAAATTAGGTAAAACCAAGTGTATTCAAACTAAATATATGCTAACATCACGAATACTTGTTGTATATACAAAAAAAGTAATTTCGAAAACGGAATGATCGTGCAAGTCATAACAACACGACTTCATGTCATATCATTTAAACTATAGTATTTAACAAGTATTTCTTGGTTCTAACAACATGTATTCATGTTTTAACAACATCAATTCAAGTTTATATGAAATCAAAATCATCGCACCTAGAACATGTGGAACTATGTGAAAATTGAGCCAAATGATATTCATACAAATCAAATTGTAAATTAGGTAAAACCAAGTGTATTCAAACTAAATAAATGCTATAGTTTGGTAAGTACGAAAAACGGAACTATCGTGCAAGTCATAACAACACGACTTCATGTCATATCATTTAAACTATAGTTTAATCACATAAATCATGGTATAACCAAGTATTTCATGGTTCCAAAAACATGTTTTCATGTTTTAACAACATCAATTCAAGTTTAATTGAAATCATAATCGTCAAACCTTCAACATGTCTAACTTGAGGCAAATGATATTCATACAAATCACATTGTAAATTAGGTAAAACCAAGTGTATTCAAACTAAATAAATGCTAACATCACGAATACTTGTTGTATATACAAAAAATGTATTTTCGAAAACGGAACTATCGTGCAAGTCATATCAACAAGACTTCAAGTCATAGCATTTAAACTATAGTTTAATCACATAAATCATGGTATAAAGAAGTAATTTTTGGTTCTAACAACATGTATTCATGTTTTAACAACATCAATTCAAGTTTAGTTGAAATCAAAATCATCACATCTAGAACATGTGGAACTATGTGAAAATGAGCCAAATGAAATACAAACAAATCAAATTGTAAATTAGGTAAAACCAAGTGAATTCAAACTAAATAAATGCTAACATCACGAATACTTGTTGTATATACAAAAAAAGTAAGTTCGAAAACGGACTATCGTGCAAGTCATAACAACACGACTTCATGTCATATCATTTAAACTATAGTTTAATCACATAAATCATGGTATAACCAAGTATTTCATGGTTCCAAAAACATGTTTTCATGTTTTAACAACATCAATTCAAGTTTAATTGAAATCAAAATCGTCAAACCTTCAACATGTGGAACTTGAGGCAAATGATATTCATACAAATCACATTGTAAATTTGGTAAAACCAAGTGTATTCAAACAAAATAAAGGCTAACATCACGAATACTTGTTGTATATACAAAAAAAGTAAGTTCGAAAACGTAATGATCGTGCAAGTCATAACAACACGACTTCATGTCATAGCATTTAAACTATAGTTTAATCACATAAATCATGGTATAACCAAGTTTTTCTTGGTTCTAACAACATGTATTCATGTTTTAACAACATCAATTCAAGTTTATATGAAATCAAAATCATGACACCTAGAACATGTGGAACTTTGTGAAAAATGAGGCAAATGATACTTGATATTACCCGGGTATATTCTCTTGTATCCGTCCTTACCCGGGTTCGGTTTTTTCATAATTTTTATCGGATGGCATTCTCAAGTGGTATTCTCATAATTCTGGCTCGCTAGGCCCCGTATAAAGTCTCTTTAAGCATTTTGAGATGTTTCGGGTCATTTCGGCCCCGGACTGGGCCAGGGGTATTTTCGTCATTTGCCAACCGGGAGTGCATCGGTCAGGTGCAATGATGTTATGTGGCTGCGTATTCGCTATCTAAAGGCAAAGAACTGATATACGAAGTTCTCGGGAATTTTCTGATCGTATTCCCGACTAACATCTTGTCCGGATTGGTTCATGAGCCTTCGAGATCAACATGGCATTTATTATATCATAATTAGGAATATTTAAATCATTTTGGGTTAAGTGAGGTGGACTAGGCATATGGGCCCAAGAGGGTGAGTTCTGGGCTAAATTCCTTTATAAATAGGAGTCACAAGGCTTCGAGAAAAGATTCAGACTTTTATCATGCTTCCCAAGGCAAAATCTGATCTCCGAGTCGTGACCAAACTCACTATTCGCGACCATTACTGATCAGCCGCGACGAGTCCTCCACTTCGCGCCCAACCGCGTTAGTCGCGACCAAGCACCACACTCGCGACCAGTCGCAACACTCGCGACCAACCGCCAACTCGTGATGAGTGGCCAGCCAACCAACTCGCGACCAGTCATCGATTCCTTGCGAACAGTGCCTCCTCGCGCCCAATCGTGTTCGTCGCAAACAGCCTGTCCGTCTGCACTGTTCACTCGCGTCCAGTGGAACATGATTGCAGATTTGATCGTTTTTCGAGCCGTTTTCGTCCGTATCGTCATTATCATCTCATTGTAATTGAATTCTCCGAATATTATAGTGGAAACGAAGCTCTACCGAGGACGTAAGCCCACAAATTGTGGCCCCAACCTCGTATATCGCTCGTGTCCCCACAACAACCTAATTTCGAATTAATTATAAATTGTCTGATCTAAAAATAAATACCCAAAATATTTTTAGACTAGATCAATACTCATACATATCACATTATAAACTTGGTAAAACCAATTGTATTCAAACTAAATAAATGCTAACATCACGAATACTTGTTGTATATACAAAAAAGTAAGTTCGAAAACGTAATATTCGTGCAAGTCATAACAACACGACTTCATGTCATAACATTTAAACTATAATTTAATCACATAAATAATGAAATAACCAAGTAATTCATTGTTCTAAAAACATATATTCATGTTTAAACAACATCAATATAAGTTTAGTTGAAATCAAAATCATCACATCTAGAACATGTGGAACTATGTGAAAATGAGCCAAATGAAATACATACAAATCAAATTGTAAATTAGGTAAAACCAAGTGTATTCAAACTAAATAAATGCTAACATTACGAACACTTGTTGTATATACAAAAAAAGTAATTTCGAAAACGGAATGATCGTGCAAGTCATAACAACACCACTTCATGTCATAGCATTTAAACTATAGTATTTAACAAGTATTTCTTGGTTCTAACAACATGTATTCATGTTTTAACAACATCAATTCAAGTTTATATGATATCAAAATCATCACAACTAGAACATGTGGAACTATGTGAAAATTGAGCCAAATGATATTCATACAAATCAAATTGTAAATAAGGTAAAACCAAGTGTATTCAAATTAAATAAATGCTATAGTTTGGTAAGTACGAAAAACGGAATTATCGTGCGAGTCATAACAACACGACGTCATGTCATAGCATTTAAACTATAATTTAATCACATAAATACTGGAATAACAAAGAAATTCTTGGTTCTAACAACATATATTCATGTTTTAACGACATCTATTTCAGTTTAGTTGAAATCAAAATCATCACATCTAGAACATGTGGAACTATGTCAAAATGAGCCAAATCATATTTAAACAAATCAAATTGTAAATTAGGTAAAACCAAGTGTATTCAAACTAAATAAATGCTAACATCACGAATACTTGTTGTATATACAAAAAAAGTAAGTTCGAAAACGGAATGATCGTGCAAGTCATAACAACACGACTTCATGTCATAGCATTTAGACTATAGTTTAATCACATAAATCATGGTATAACCAAGTATTTCTTGTTTCTAACAACATGTATTCATGTTTTAACAACATCAATTCAAGTTTATATGAAATCAAAATCATGACTTCTAGAACATGTGGAACTTTGTGAAAAATGAGGCAAATGATATTTAAACAAATCAAATTGTAAATTAGGTAAAACCAAGTGTATTCAAACTAAATAAATGCTAACATCACGAATACTTGTTGTATATACAAAAAAAAGTAAGTTCGAAAACGGAATGATCGTGCAAGTTATAAAAACACGACTTCATGTCATAGCATTTAAACTATAGTTTAATCACATAAATCATGGTATAACCAAGTATTTCTTGTTTCTAACAACATGTATTCATGTTTTAACAACATGAATTCAAGTTTAATTGAAATCAAAATCATCACACCTAGAACATGTGGAACTATGTGCAAAATGAGCCAAATGATATTCATACAAATCACATTGTAAATTTGGTATAACCAAGTGTATTCAAACTAAATAAATGCTAACATCACGAATACTTGTTGTATATACAAAAAAAGTAAGTTCGAAAACGGAATGATCGTGCAAGTCATAACAACATGACTTCATGTCATATCATTTAAACTATGGTTAATCACATAAATCGTGGTATAACCAAGTTTTTCTTTGTTCTAACAACATGTATTCATGTTTTAACAACAAGAATTCAAGTTTAATTGATATCAAAATCATCACACCTATAACATGTGGAACTATGTTAAAAATGAGCCAAATGATATTCATACAAATCACATTGTAAATTTGGTAAAAGCAAGTGTATTAAAAAACTAATTAAATGCTAAAATTACGAATTCTTGTTGTATATACAAAAAAAGTATGTTCGAAAACGGAATGATCGTGCAAGTCATAACAACATGACTTCATGTCATAGCATTTAAACATTAGTTTAATCACATAATTCATGGTATAACCAAGTTGTTCTATGTTCTATCAACATGTATTCATGTTTTAACAACATGAATTCAAGTTGAATTAAAATCAAAATCATCACACCTAGAACATGTGGAACTATGTGCAAAATGAGCCAAATGATATTCATACAAATCACATTGTAAATTTGGAATAACCAAGTGTATTCAAACTAAATAAATGCTAACATCACGAAAACTTGTTGTATATACAAAAAAAGTAAGTTCGAAAACGGAATAATCGTGCAAGTCATAACAACATGACTTCATGTCATATCATTTAAACTATGGTTAATCATATAAATCGTGGTATAACCAAGTTTTTCTTTGTTCTAACAACATGTATTCATGTTTTAACAACATGAATTCAAGTTTAATTGAACTCGAAATCATCACACCTAGAACATGTGGATCTATGTGAAGAATGAGCCTAATGATATTCTAACAAATCACATTGTAAATTTGGTAAAACCAAGTGTATTCAAACTAAGTAAAGGCTAAAATCACGAACACTTGTTGTATATACATACAAAATGTGTTCGAAAACGGAATGATTGTGCAAGTCATAACAACATGACTTCATGTCATAGCATTTAAACTATAGTTTATTCACATTAATCATATTGCAACAATTTTCTCTGGGTAACTTTATGATTTGCGTATTCGAATATTTCGACTACGCAAATCAGGGGACTTTTGATATCACCCTGAGAAATTTGTTATTCGAGGACAAATATATTTGTATATAGTCATTCCCAAGTCGAGAAATGAAGCAGATCGAGATATTTTGATGATTGACATTGTTTATAGCTTATCGTGCTATTTGGATCGGGATGCTTATTTCTTGGACCCTTATGCCTAATTTAGAGATTAATGGGTCATTATTTATTAGACTCTATTATTGATGGGTCTGGTGAGTTATAATTGGGCTGGATTAATCAACTATATAAACATGGTTAAAGAAATAAAAAAGAGAGTTTTTCTTTGACTCTTGACCTAATGGAGGATTCTTGACTTAAGGGGGAGGTCGCTATTCTTTTCTTTTTTGCCCGGGAAACCTACGACTATGGCCATCAAAAGATGATACTTTTCCTATTGTTTTCTTAATGATGTTATCCTATTGAAAATCTACGAACTTGACGTTTATATTGTATTCAAAGGCTACGGGCAGGATTGTTTTTTATCATTTATTTTACAGAAAGGTTTTCCACCAACAAATATCATGTCTTTTTACTTCTTACTTTCGTATTACTTTTTCGTTCGACCCCTACCTGTATAAGGGGGTCTAAATTTTGATATTGGTGATTTTTAGCGGCGATAATGTGAAATATGAGTCAAATGATATTCATACAAATCACATTGTAAATTCGGTAAAACTTAGTGAATTCTAACTAAATATCGGCTAAAATCACGAATACTTGTTGTATATACAAAAGAAGTTTGTTCGAAAATGGAATGATCCTGCAAGTCATAACAACATGACTTCAAGTGATAGCATTTGAACTATAGTTCAATACATAAATCATAGAATAATAAAGTAATTCTTTGTTCCAACAATATGTATTCATGTTTTAACAACATGAATTCAAGTTTAATTGAAATCAAAATCATCACACCTAGAAAATGTGGAACTATGTGAAAAATGAGCAAAATGATTTTCTTACAAATCACATTGTAAATTTGGTATAACCAAGTGTATTCAAACTAAATAAACGCTTAAATAACGAATACTTGTTGTATATACAAACAAATAAGTTCGATAACGGAATGATCGTGCAAGTCATAACAACATGACTTCATGTCATAGCATTTAAACAATAGTTTAATCACATAATTCATGGTATAACCAAGTTATTCTATGTTCTAACAATATGCATTCATGTTTTAACAACATCAATTCAAGTTTAAATTAAATCAAAATCATCACACCTAGAACAACTGGAACGATGTTAAAAATGAGCAAAATGACATTCACACAAATCAAATTGTAAATTTGGAAAAACCATGTGTATTCAATCTAAATAAAGGCTAACATCACGAATACTTGTTGTATATTCAAAAAAAGTAAGTTCGAAAACGGAATGATCGTGCAGTCATAACAACACGAGTTCATGTCATAGCATATAAACTANCCGGGTGGAAAAAGGGGTAGCGCCTAAGTACCCACCCGGGGAAGGGATGCATATGGCCCGTCGAGTCATCCAACAGCTAACGGTTGGCTTGGGCGGGACATGCACCGAGCATGTTAATCTCGGCAACAGAAAAGTTAATGAATGATGGAAATGATAAGGGTAAAAGAAGAGGGAAATAAGAAAACGGTTAAGTGAAATGGTTCATGTGTGTGTGTATGACGTATCTAAGAAGTAAGAAAGATAATGTGTAGTTTGTGTGAAGTTTCCTTTAATAGATTGTGACCGCTTTACAGATTATGTAGGTGACGCAGGTGAGATATGATAGGGACGGGAAGGAGGTCGTCGGTTGTCCGGTGATAGAGTCCGGTCCTTCGGAGAACACTCTAAATTATGCAGTCGTACTTTAATGTTTCGAACTATGTTTTAAATTGCTTTCGAATATTTCCGTTTTAAATATCATGTTTTAACAAAACAACTAGGCCCAAATTACGTTCGTTACAAATGGTATCAGAGCGTAACATCGTTACTAAACCGGTAACGGTGCGGTCCTACGTATAAGAGTCAAAAAAAAAAAATAAAAAAAAAAAAAAAAAAAAAAAAAAAAAAAGTCCACGTAGAAGATTCCACGAAACCTGTAGGAGGACAACCGACCATAGGAGGGATGGGTATAGAATGTAACAGATGATATTAGTACACATAGACATAGACATAACGAAAGTTTAATGTAGGAATGGCGCCTAGAACGAGAGCTCATGGAAACCGAGAAGAGGATAGCAACGCATCAGAACAGGCGCCGACGACAGAGACTCCGGTTGCAAATTCCACGACGCCTCTCACGTTTAGTCAGGAAAGCCTCAGGGACCTGTTTCAAACCATGGCAAGTTCCCTAGTTAGCGCAATGAGACAGGGACAGGCGGGAGGGGGGAAACTCCGCGCAAATGGAACTAGGGGCAAGGCCCGAAAAGAGTAGGATGTACTACAATGTGGCATTATAGAAGGCTGGGATGAACAGCTTCACGGGGGATAAGATGGGAGATGCGGAAGCATGGATTATCCGCCTTGAGGAGAAGTTCGAACTGATCGAAGCCCCAGAGGAGCTTAGGGCAGGATTGGCCCCACTATGGTTCGATGGTAGTACCACCCGATGGTGGGGGAGTGTATCGGCCGCATTACTGAAGGATGGGCCTATCTCTTGGGCAAAGTTTAAAAATGCGTTCTTGGACTACTACGTGCCGAAAGGACTTAAGAAAGATAAGAGGGCTGAATTTGACAGACTGACTTAGGGAAACCGCCCCGTTATGGAATACATGCAAGAATTCATTGAGCTAGGCAGGTACGCCCCCGAGATCATGGGGAGTGAACAGGAAAAGTTGCACCGCTTCACGGAAGGGCTGAATGAGAAAGTGAAACTGACTATGTATGGCCGCGACGACGAAGAATTTTCTAGTTTGGTGGCGGCGGCAGTCCGAGTTGACGGAGGGTTACGGAGAATGGATAAGGAACGCACTAGGAACCCTACAAAGAACGAAGTTCAAGGACGGGGGGAATGGAAAGGAAAGACCACTGCAGAGGGTTTCGGAGCGACACTAGGACTACAGATCAGGCCTGCGTGCACCAAATGCGGGAGGAACCATTTCGGAGAATATCGCGCAGGAAGTAACAGTTGCTTCAAATGATGCCAGGAAGGACATTTTGCCAAGGACTGTCCAAAGAGAAGGAGGATCGAAACCGGGGTAACCGAAAACAGAGTGAGGGAAAGAATTACTGGAAATGCTCGAGTGTTTGCTGTGAACAAGGAACAGGCCTCGGAGGCTGAGGACGTCGTCGCAGGTACACTACTTATTAACGGCTTTACAGCTTTCGTATTATTTGACTGTGGGGCGACACACTCGTTTGTGTCGGAGAAGTTAGCAAAACGGTTTGGGGTAACGGGAAGTAACGCTAAAATAAAAGTAAAAACACCGGGATCCGAAGCCATTGAGGCAAATAGAATCTACATAGGGTGCACGGTAGAAGTGGACACAGTGCGAACAGAGGCAGATTTGATTGAGTTAGGGGATATGAGATTCGATGCCATACTAGGAATGGATTGGTTATCTAAGTACGNTAAGTCTGAACCTTCCCTTACTATATTGTGTTCACTCCGCTTACCGTTCGTTTTAGCTTGTTATAATCCTCCCTTGCTTCCCCTGCATTTCGTAACAGGTCTTAGTTATTCGAATTCCGACGTTATTATCTTATTGTTAACCACGTGATTACCGTAGACCCCACGTGTCCTTTTCCTCTCCCGATCCGACGTCGAGACGTAACGAAAACACTTAATTCCACTTTTTCCTCGAAATTCGCGACAATTCTATGCTGAAATCACAAATCCGCGATAATTTCACCTTTGGTCCGATTTCCGCGATAATATTGCACTTGTCACGCTTTTCGCGATAATTTCTCCTTTCGTCCGATTTCCGTGACAATTTTCACTTGTAACGTTTTTCGCGATAATATTGCACTGTACAGATTTCAGCGACAATTCACTCTTCAACGAAAATCCGCGATAATATGCTCAATCAAAAATTCGCGATAAAATGCATCCATGGGCAAAATTCGCGATAATTTCCTTCTTTGTGGGTATTTTCGGATTTTCGGGTCTTAATGATGATTAACTCGTTTTTGGGCCTCCTCACCCCTATTTATAGACATCCTAACTTTTCTAATTTACACTTTGATCCCTCCTTCTTTTGCTTTTGACCCCTCTTTGATCTTTTTCTTTACTTTTCTTTACCTTTCTATTTTTCGTTCCCTTTTACGTTCTTTCGTTCCCGTATCTCTCATTATCTCTCGTCTAGACTTTACCGCTACATTCCCTTCTATTTGTTTCGTCATACCTTTTTTTCTCGGCTATTACACCATTACTACAGATCAGGCCTGCGTGCAGCAAATGCCGGAGGAACCATTTTGGAGAATGTCGCGCAGGAACTAACAGTTGTTTCAAGTGTGGCCAGGAAGGAAATTTTGCCAAGGACTGTCCAAAGAGAAGGAGCATCGAAACCGGGGTAAACGAAAACAGAGTGAGGGAAAGAATTACTGGAAATGCTCGAGTGTTTGCTGTGAACAAGGAATAGGCCTCGGAGGCTGAGGACGTCGTCGCAGGTACACTACTTATTAACGGCTTTACAGCTTTCGTATTTTTTGACTGTGGGGCGACACACTCGTTTGTGTCGGAGAAGTTAGCAAAACGCTTGGGATAATGGGAAGTAACGCTAATATCAAAGTAAAAACACCGGGATCTGAAGCCATGTAGGCAAATAGAATCTACAAAGGGTGCACGGTAGAAGTGGACACAGTGCGAACAGAGGCAGATCTGATTGAGTTAGGAGATATGGGATTCGATGCCATACTAGGAATGGATTGGTTATCTAAGTACGATGCGCAAGTAAGATGTCGGGAACGTACGATCACGTTTAGTACGTCGCGGGACTGGAGAAAGGACATGGTAGGAGAATCGATTACGAGTGAGAATGAGGAATATATGGATCGATCGAACTGGCTAGCATTTGTCACGACGGAGAAGGAAGGGACACCATTGGAGTCCGTTCCAGTAGTTTGTGAATACAGCGATGTATTTCCCGACGAGCTGCCGGGGCAACCGCCTCAGAGAGAAGTAGAAATGGGAATAGAACTAGTCCCTGGAACGCAACCGATCTCTAAGGCCCCATACCGAATGGCACCCCGAGAAATGCAAGAAGTGAAACAACAGATTGAGTCGCTATTGGAAAAAGGATTTCTAAGGCCAAGCAATTCCCCTTGGGAGCACCAGTGTTGTTTGTTAGAAAGAAAAGCGGCTAGTTAAGATTGTGCTACGACTACAGAGAATTAAACAAGGTCACGATAAAGAATATGTACCCATTGCCTAGGATCGACGAGTTGTTTGATAGTTACAAGGTGCAAATGTATTCTCAAAATTAGACCTGAGGTCAGGGTACCATCAAGTTCAAGTGAGAGAAGGAGACATACCGAAGACAGCCATTCGAACGAGGTACGGCCATTACGAATGCACGGTTGTACCGTTTGGATTAACTAATGCCCCAGCAATTTTCATGGATTTGATGAATCGGGTGTTTCGTCAATACCTAGACAAGTTTGTGGTGGTGTTCATTGACGACATCCTAGTTTACTCTCGCAACCAGGAAGAACACGAGCAACATTTGAGAATAGTGTTACAGACTCTCAGACAAGAGAAGTTATATGCCAAATACAGCAAGTGTGAATTCTGGATGGACAGCATAGCTTTCCTAGGCCACGTCATATCAGCAGGGGGGGTGACAGTAGACCCAACAAAGATAGAAACAGTTACGAATTGGCCAAGGCCGACAAATGCTCGGGAAGTAAGGAGTTTCTTAGGTTTAGCCGGGTACTACCGGAAATTCATCGAAGGGTTCGCAAGGATTGCTAAACCGTTGACAAATTTGACCCGAAAGGAAACGAGGTATACGTGGGATGAGAAATGCGAAGAAAGTTTTGAATGTCTCAAGGCGAAACTGACATCTGCTCCAATACTAGTATTACCCACAGCAGGGCAGGATTTCACGGTATACAGCGACGCTTCGAAAGAAGGACTCGGGTGTGTACTGATGCAAGGGGGGAAAGTTATAGCATATGCATCACGTCAGTTGAAGATACATGAGTTAAATTACCCGACACAAGATTTGGAATTAGCCGCGGTAGTATTCGCACTCAAGATTTGGAGACATTACTTGTACGGGGTGAAATGCGAGATTTTCACCGACCACAAGAGTTTGAAGTACCTATTCACCCAGAAGGAACTTAATATGAGACAACGGAGATGGTTGGAACTGATAAAAGATTATGATCTGGACATCCAATATCACCCCGGAAAGGCAAACCAGGTAGCCGATGCATTGAGCAGAAAGACTCATGGCGCGCTAGCCAACACGTTGATTAAGGAAATGGAGAGCCTGCAACTGGAAATGGTAGAATCGACCACAGTCATGTTAGGGATGATTACCATGAAGCCGGGGATACTGGAGGAGGTACTAGAAGCACAGATATCGGACCCTGAGAAACCCGTGACGCGAAAAGGGGGGACAGAACCGATAAATGGGAAATAAGCTGTAATGACCAGGAAAGACGGCACAAACGGAATCCAGACAGGTTAGAACCGCATAAATTCTTGATTAAAAACATGAAATGAGGGGTAGTTTAGTAAATTAATATAAGAAGAGAGAAATGAGGAAGGAGGGGCAAAAGGGTCATTTGGACACTTTAGAAACCTATAAATAGGAGTGGAATGGGAAAAGAAGGGGTCATTTAGCACAAAAAAAGTGGGAAATTCGGGAGGAATTGAAATTATCCAGGAAAATGGAGTAAAGAAGAAATTATCGCGAAAATCAGGGCGAAGAAGAAAATTATCGCGAAAACTGGGCGAAAGGCGAATATTATCGCGGAAATCAGGGTCACTGCATTATTATCGCGAAAACATTTTTACCATGAAGGAAATTGTCGCGGTTTTGGATTCACATGCAAAATTATCGCGGATTTGTGCTGAAGTGTAAATTATCGCGAAAAGCAAGGATTGCGTGTAAATTGTCACGGATTTGGGGCTGAAGTGTGAATTATCGCGGAAATCAAGGGCTGCGTGTAAATTGTCGCGGATTTGGGGCTGAAGTGTGAATTGTCGCGATTTTGAGATCTACTTGCAGAATTGTCGCGGATTTGGGCTGAATTGTTAAGATAGAACGACCATGTAAGCGGAGCGAACATAGTAGATTAAAAGAAGGTTCACAATTAGGGATTTAGTGAACATTAAATTGAACAGAAAGGAGCGTGAATAAAAAACAGAAAACTCGGGGCGAGGTGGGAACGCCAAACCCGGCATCGTGTTCATGAGCACGGTCAGCCACAGGTAGGACATGTCCGAGAAGGAACACTTGAGTTCTCCGGAACAGAATTGTGCGCATTACAGAGCCGAACGGAACCGGGAAGGACGGGGTAGCGCCCGAACCCTGACCGGAGAAGTGAAGCATATAGTCTCGTCGAGCCAGCTAATAGCTGACGGTTGGTTTGGGCGAGACATGTCGTCGGGCATGTAAAAACCGACCACAGTAGGAAACGTAAAAGAGTAGAGAGAAAGAATATAGAGAGGAGAGGAAAAGATAAATGAATAAGTAAATAAAAGAAGGAAAGGAAAATGGATAAAATCTTACGAGTTTAAATACATTATACAGAAGTTTCTTTTAATAGACTATGACCGTTTTACAGATTTTGTAGGGGGAGGACCGGAGACTTAGGTGGCATAGAAGCTGAGGTCGTCGATCGTCCGCTGTACGAGTTACCCTTTTTATTGTCGTTTTGGTTGTTATCACTTAGTTGTATTTTGAAAAAACGATGGTATTTCCAGTTTCGAATTATGTTTTAATTAAAATGCCCATTTTCATGTCGCTTGTGCATAGAAATTGTTAGGGCTGGTTTACGGTCGTTACATAAGCAAAGGAAGCGACGGGCTAATCCGAATGAATGAACGTATATGGGTACCAAACAGGCCAGAGTAAAGAAAGAAGATTATGACGGAAGCACACAGTTCAGCATTCTCAGTTCACCCAGGAAGTACTAAGATGTATCGAGACCTAAAGACGCACTGGTGGTGGAACGGAATGAAAAACGAGATTGCCAACTTTGTGGCCAAATGCGAAAACTGCCAACGAGTTAAGGCCGAATACCAACGCCCGGGGGGCGAACTACAACCCTTAGAAATTCCAGAATGGAAATGGGATAGTATCGGCATGGACTTTGTGGTAGGACTACCCAAGAGCCCACGGAAGAACGACGCAATATGGGTAGTGGTGGACCGTCTTACGAAGGCGGCTCGCTTTTTAGCAGTCAAGACAACGTACGGAGTGGACAGGCTAGCCCGAATATATGTGGATAACATAGTCAGATTACATGGAGTTCCAGTAAATATCGTGTCAGACAGGGACCCGAGATTCACGTCTAGATTTTGGCANCCGGGTATATTCTCTTGTACTTATCCATACCCGGGGACTCGTCCGACGCAGTTATTGGTATTTTTGGTATTTTCGGTATTTTTATCGGGTGGCATTCTCAAGTGGTATTCTCACAATTCTGGCCCTCTAGGCCCCGTATAAAGTCTCTGTAAGCATTTTGAGATGTTTCGGGTCATTTCGGCCCCGGACTGGGCCAGGGGTATTTTCATCATTTTCCACCCGGGAGTGAACCGATCAGGTGCAATGATGTTATGTGGCCGCGTATTCGCTATCTGGAAGCAGTGGATTATTTTACGGGGTCCTCCGGTATTTTCTCATCGATATTCCCGCCTAATTCTGAATCGAGACGCATTTCCGAAGTTCTATTGCGGAATGGTATTTGTTCTAATTTAATTGTATATTATTTAAGGTGTCTTGGGCTTAATCTAATGAAATTGGGCTCTTGGGCCTAAACTTGTGTTTTGGGCTACATTTCTCTATAAATAGGGGTCCTAAGGCATTGAGAAGGGATTCAGATCCTTTTCGCATCTCCCAAGGCAAGATTTTCGCCCGAAATCTCGCACGAGTTCGCGACAACTTCGTTTTTTAAGCTACTGTTCGCGACAACTCGCACGAGTTCGGGTGACCACCCTCATCTGGTTACTATTCGCGAGAACTCGTACCAGTTCGCGTAACCACCCTCATCTGGGTCACTATTCGCGACAACTCGCACGAGTTCGCGCGGCCACCCTTATCGTACAGTGTCGGCTGCGCTCATCGTACAGTGCCGGCTGCGCTCATCGTACAGTGCCGGCTGCGCTCATCGTTCAGTGTTCTCTGCGCTCATCGTACAGTGCCGGCTGCGCTCATCGTACAGTGCCGGTTGCGCTGCTAGTACAGTATTTTCTGCAAGTTGTCAACAACAACTCGTTGCTGCCAGTTTTCCGAGCCCGATTGATTGTTTTTGATCATTTCACGAGCCGTTTTCACCCGTATTATTGCTATCATATCATTGTAATTGTACTCGACGAATATTATAGTGAAAACCAAGGTAGAGCTTGGCTCTCCCGAGGACGTAAGCTCACACATTGTGGGCCCAACCTCGTATATCGCTCGTGTCCCCACAACAACCTAATTTCGAATTAATTATAAATTGACTGATCTAAAAATAAATACCCAAAATATTTTTATACTAGATCAAAGAGGAAGAAATAAACTTCCATATCTGTTTTCTTCCGTTTTGTACTCTCCGTATTTTGTATTCTCCTTTTTTTTTATATATGAAATTGATCTTCGTTTTTCCTTTTAATTTCTCCACTGTACTTTGAATAAAGAACCATACTCTGAATAATGCAAATTCTCCTCTTCTCAACTTTATTTTCTCGCCACATTCTTCAAGAAATATATAATTCCGAATAATCCACCTCGAGAAATAACCGTTCTTTCACATAAGAATATATGTGAATTTCCTATATGGATACGCAACAATAGCCATATAATAATAATCAGGATGCGTAGAAGTCCCCAGTGTAGCGGAGCTTGTATAGGTCTGCGATAACTCTAAGGCGAATGCCTCTATGAAATGAGTAGATACTCAAAATAAGTCAACCGTTCTGCGTTTACCAATATATCTTTGCCACCGGTATACACTTACAACCGGGGTCATCACACTCTCGCCACCGGTATATACTTACACCCGGGGCCATCAAGCTCTCGCCGCCGGTATATACTTGCACCCGGGGCAATCACACTCTCGCCGCCGGTATATACTGGCACCCGGAGCCATCACACTTACTCGGCCTGTCCATAAGACGGCGCCATCGTACATTTGACCCGTTCATAAAACGGTGTCATTCGGCCCGTCCATAAGACGGTGCCATGCGGAGAAAGACAAGCCTCCGGCGAGGGCGCGACCCTCGTCGGCGTGTCATGGAGGAGTCAGGTATATACTTGCACCCTGATTTGCCACGGATAATATACATCACAACAAACAGGCCTCTTAACATATTCCAACAGTCATTATGTATAGACGGTTCTGCCGCGAACAGGAGGACTCATCATGTTCAAAATATTTTGACACAGTATTAAATTTGACGAGTTTGAAAATGATCGACTATAAGACAGGTGGTACATTGCGTTTCTAATCTAACTTATTTAATTTATTCCATCCTCCTTCGAACTAAAACGCAATGGACCTACTCCTACCTTACCAGTCCCCTAGTCGATTGTATTCATGTCGTCAAAAAAGATACTTAAAAAATTAGAATATGACCACAAAAAGAGGGAAAATTTTTATTTTCAAAAAGATCGATGAGTCACGTCTATACTTAATACTTGCGCAAATTGGAAATATGCCAAGTCCGTGGCTGCTCCTCCCCGCTCATATTTGCGATTTTGTACGTTCATTCCTTCACTACGGCCGTTACTCTGTACGGTCCTTCCCACTTTCGATCCAACTTGCCAACATGCTTTGAGACTTCCACTTTCTTAAGAATCAAGTCTCCAACTTTTAACAACATAGGTCGAACGCCTTTGTCGTGCTTCTTNATACATAATACTTGCACAAATTGGAAATATGCCAAGTCCGTGGCAGCTCCTCCCAGCTCATATTTGCGATTTTGTACGTTACTTCCTTCACTACGGCCGTTACTCTGTACGGTCCTTCCCACTTTCGATCCAACTTGCCAACATGCTTTGAGACTTCCACTTTCTTAAGAATCAAGTCTCCAACTTTTAACAACATAGGTCGAACGCCTTTGTCGTGCCTCATAGCCATCCGCCTTTTACATACCTCCATTCGTATTGCGGCTCTATTGCGGATATCATCAATACAGCGAAGGTCCAACTTTCTCACATCCTCGTTCAACACCTCGTCATAAGCGATAACTCTTTCCGATAAAATAGTCACTTCAACCGGAGACACGGCCTCAGAGCCATATACTAAAGAGAAAGGGCTGAATCCGGTAGTGGACCTCGGTGATGTCCGATATGCCCACATCACATTATGCAATTCATCCACCCAAGAGCCTTTGGATTCATCTATCCGTGTTTTCATCTGTTGTAGGATAATACGATTGATAACCTCTGTAAGCTCGTTTGTTTCTGGGTGTGCCACGGAGGTAAACCGCTGTTCAATTCCATAACTCTCACACCATTCATTAACCCTCTTTCCGGCAAATTATGTTCCGTTATCTGATACCAAAATCCTAGGAATTCCGAATCGACACACGATATACCTCCAAAGGAAACTGATAACTTCCTTTTCCCGAACGCGTGATACAACTTCAACCTCTATCCACTTAGAGAAATGCTCCACAGCCACGATGCAGAACTTCTTTTGGCTAGATGCATTCGGAAATGGTCCTAAAATATCGATGCCCCACATATCGAAAGGGCATGTTGTCGGTAAAGGTTTCATATTAGCTCTCGGTACATGATGCACGTTTGAGTGGAACTCACAAGCGGAACAAGCCCGAACAAAATTCACACAATCTTTCACCAGTGTTGGCCAAAAATAACCGGCCCACTTAACCTTGTTCGCCAAGGAATGACCTGCTGAATGATCACAACAGTCCCCAGCGTGAACTTCCTCTATAACAGCCTTTGCCTGTACTGGGGACAAACATCGAAGATATGGGCCTCCGAAATTCTTCTTATACAGCTTATCATCCACATAGACAAAATTTGTAGCTCTTTGCATAGTTCTTCGGGCCTCGCCTTCGTCGGTAGGCAATTCTCTCTTGATTACATAATTCACAATAGCATCCTTCCATGATGGCTCGTCGGTTATGGCATCCAATAAAAACCATGTCTCACTCGAAAGTTCCAAATTAGCCACCTCGGCCGTCTATTTCTCCAATGGACTGACAGAGGGCTGGTAGTGGATCATTGTTGTTATCCTCGACTCATCCGAGAGTTCGAAAATCGTCGCCGCCTTTGCAAGACCGTCTGCACGCGTGTTTTCCTCCCTTGGGATATACGTGAGCGTAAATATCTTAAGATTCTTAGCCGCCTCTTTGAGCTTTTCTAAATACCTGCACAAATGGTTCCCCTTGGTGGAGTAAGTATCTGCAAATTGGTTCACCACTAACTGCGAATCAGAATGAGCATGCAAACGAACGATTCCAATTTCCACTGCCAAGTTAATACCAAATATCAAGGCTTCATACTCGGCGACGTTGTTAGTTGCAGGGAAGCGCAACTTTACAGCATACTCATGTTCTTCACCAGATTTCCTTTCTTTAAAATAAACACCAATACCGGCTCGCCCGGCAGATACCGATCCATCGACAAAGGCGTCCCAATACTCCTGAATACCCAATTCCTCCGACCGAGTCATCTCTACTATGAAATCCACTAATACTTGGGCCTTTAATGCTCGCCTGGAGATATACTCTATCTGATACTGGCCCAATTCGATATTCCACTTTGCTAGCCTACCAGAGGCATCAATCTTTGATAACACGCTTCGGATAGGCTGATCTGTCAAGACTGCAATATGATGTCCTTGAAAATAGTGCCTCAATTTCCTTGAGGCGACAATCAGGGCTAATACGAACTTCTCTAAATCAGTATATCGGGACTCCGCTCCCTGCAATTTCCTGCTCACATAATATATCGGTCTGTGCTCTTTGTCGCTAAGTCTGACCAACGCGGCGCTCACTGCCTCTTTTGTCACTGACAAATATAAACCCAACGGTTCTCCCGGAGATGGAGGAGACATAAACGGTGGTTTACTCAGATAGTCTTTCAAACTCTCAAAAGCCCTGCTACATTCGTCGTCCCAATACAAAAGATTCGTTTTACGCAAAACCTTAAAAAACGGCAAACTTCTCTCTGCAGATCGCGAGATGAAGCGATTTAATGAGGCTAACCTCCCAGTTAGCCTTTGAACTTCCCTAACAGTCGTCGGAGGGGTCATTTCTTGGATAGCTGTTATCTTATCCGGATTCATCTCAATTCCTCTTTCAGATACCATAAAGCCGAGGAATTTGCCTCCTTTCACACAAAAAGCACACTTGAGCGGATTCAATTTCATTCTATACTTTCTCAGCACCCCAAAACAATCATTCAAATACTGGATGTGATTATCCCCATGTTTACTCTTTATTAATATATCGTCGATATAAACCTCCAAAGACTTTCCGATCATATCTTTGAACATCGAATTCATTAAACGTTGATAGGTGGCCCCAGCATTTTTCAACCCAAATGGCATAACTCTATAGCAAAAAATGCCTTTTTTTGTCATAAATGAAGTAAACAACTTGTCCTCACAATGCATGAAAATTTGGTTATATCCCTTAAAGGCATCTAACATACTAAGCAATTCAAAGCCACAGGCCGCATCCACCATCATGTCAATGGCCGGCAGCGGATACGGATCCTTCGGGCATGCTTTATTTAAATCAGTAAAATCGATGCAAACTCTCCAGCCACCACTCGTCTTTGGGACCACCACTGGATTCGCGACCCAATCCGTGTATCTAACAGGCTCTATGAATCCTGCCTGCAGCAAACTTTCCACCTCCTCATCAATCGCCCTCTCTTTCTCAGGGGAAAACTTCCTCTTCTTCTGATGAACTGGTCGCACATATGGGTTAACATTGAGTCTATGAGAACAGACTTGGGGATCAACCCCCACATAATCCTGATAAGACCAAGCAAAAACATCTACATTACTTTGCAAAAAAGAAATTACCTCCTTCTCAACCTCTGGTGACAACTCGGAACCGATTGTCACTGTCTTTTCAAGATTGCCGGGAAATAAAGGCACTGTCTTGATTCCCAAAGGCTCCATCTTCATGTCGTTCTCTTTAAACTTCCTAAGAGAGGGTCCGTCATTTGTTTCAATAATTTCATCAGACGAGAATTCCACCATACAAACATGTGACTTTGCTTTCGATCCATCCATACCACTCCTACACATCACATTATAACATGATCGCGCCAGCTCCTGATCTCCCTTCATCTTCCCAACCCCTAATTGTGTTGGGAACTTCATCATCAAATGCGGTTGAGACACCACAGCTCCGAATAAGTTTAAACAACTTCTCCCCAGGATTGCATTATATGGGAGTATAGGGAGATCCACCACCACAAACTCCACCATCAAAGTTCTTGATATTTCGGGATCGCCCAAAGTCACCGGCAGAAAAACAGATCCCTCAGCCGCAACAACGCTATTATTAAAACCAACTAGTTTTGTGTGCACAGGTTGGAGTTGGGTGGTTCCTTTCAGTGCCATCTGTTCAAAAGCTGCAAGAGTCAAAATATTGGTAGCAGCTCCGGTGTCCACCAACACTCGTGAGACAGGATGATTAGCAATAATAGGAGAGACGACTAACGCATCGTCTTGTGGGGAGAAGACCCCAGATAAATCCTCCGGTCCGAAAGAGATTGTCATCTTGTCCAAATCTGTCAACTGGACCATGTTCACTTCCATAAAACGCCCCTTTTGATGTAATGCCTGATAAGAACGTTTGCGGGCGCGATTCGAATCGCCGACACTTTTTCCCCCGGCGATAGTCATAATGTTGGGGCCTAAGTTTCCCCATCTCGGTTGGGTATTTTCAACATTCAAAATAGGTTGACCCTGGTTGGGGTCAACCGGAGGAGGAGGAGGTAGTGCTTGCTGATTCGCCGGGGCTGGTGGATAAGCATCATACCCATACCCCTGCTGATTCCTTTGCGGCTGATACCTGCCGCGACCACGATAGTTGTTTCCTCTCCTTCCACCTCTCTGATTCTGTCTACCGCCATTAAAGAATCCTCTCTGGCCACCACCTTGACGTTGGCCACGCTGTCCTCCATAACCGCGTCCTCTTACATTTGGCCGTGGCGCGTCGGCCCTTGGGGGTTTGGGTGCCGCCCCCTCCGGAATCTCGATTTTTCCCAGCTTAGGCTCGGGTAGAGCCTCCACAGTACTGATCAGTTCATCAAGCTGACCCAATTCCAGCAACCTTTCCACTTCAGACATTAATTCTTGACAATCATTCGTTGTGTGTCCAAAGCTCCGATGAAAACGGCAAAATACTTGGGACTCGTAAGTCCCCTGCGTTGGTTCTTGTAAGGGAGGAAGATAGCGGAGAGATCCACCCTTCTTCTGCTCAATGATGGCGAAAATCTGTTCATAGTTGTATGTCGGAAACACTCACAACTTAGACTTTGTAGGCTGGGCAATCTTATCCAGCCCACGACATGCAACAATATTGTGGGACCCATACGCCCGTACTTCAATCACTCCGTGATCTCGCAAACCTTCATCTTCTCGGATGTATTGTGTGCATCTCAAAGCCAAATCCTCCATACTTTACGGGGGATCCCTATTCAAAGAATTACATAACGGATACCTAGCTAGAATAAGCTGCAGCACCCCAACCTTCTCGCTAACAGTGATCCGAGGTATTTTCCTACACTCGGCCTCGAAACGGGTAATAAAACCCAACAATCTTTCCGAAGACTCATACCGCAACGCGGTCAAAGAAGTAATATATTTTATCGGCGTGTTAAAAGGCGCGAAAGCCGAATAGAATTGATCCTGAAAATCCTGATAAGAAACGATCGAACGTTTCGGCAACCAGTTAAACCATCGGAGGGCTGATTCTTTAAGAGAAGCGGCGAAGACGAAACACATAGCCGCATCACTGAAATTCATCAAACTTGCATGAATTTCCAAATTCGACGTATGAGCATGCGGGTCAGTCGACCCGTGATACTGTGGAAGATCCATAGGCATTTCAATAAACTCAGAGCGAGTGGCTCCGATAATTGCCATGGAAAAAGGAGATAGGGCATTCGAAGTATTCCATGGACTTTGCAAAACGTCCAAAGATGGTGACGCCTTTCCTCGATTACCGATGGGCTCATTAGCCCTCTCATTCTCAAAGTAGTCTCCTCGTATGTTGAGGTCTGATGAGTATCCCGGATGTGCTCCCCGTACACTCGTCTCCTTTCCTGGCCAAGAGTTAGATTGGCCTCCAACTGGTTCATCCTAGCCTCGCTTTGCTCCAACTTCCCGCTCATCTCCTTAAATTTTGATTCTATCAATTCTCCGATCTTTTGTAAAGTGTTGCTTTGCTCTTCGGTTGCTGCTGTATTTGCTCATGGTTCCGGAACACGATCAATATCATCCTCTGAGGCCACATTATTAACAGGTTCCGCGGTGGCATTGTTCCTTCGTGCTCTCCTTTGAGCCTCAACTAGCTCTAATTGTGCGACTAAAGTACGCCTTCGCTCTTCCAAATCCTCATCGGTTTCTGCCTGATCAGCAGATCTAGAGCGTGCAGGTGGCAGCAGCTGGGCGGTGTTACGGACCGCAACTCGGCCAACTCGTGCGAATTCATAACATTTGGACAAACATTCGCGTGATTGAGGGTAAAAACTTGGTTCCCACCCGGATGAAAACCCGCTCCGGGTGGGCCGAATAGTCACATTTTGAGCGGGGGGCTCCTCCAGAACTGACGACCGAGCCCCCAGTAACACAACAAAATCATCATTAATTCAAGGAATAGTATCCGCCTCAATTTCTTCGTCAAAAGTATCTTCATTTGAATTCCGAGTAGTCATGATAATAGAAATCCAAACCGAGCAATAAAGCCCTCAATGGGATAAAAATCTCGAGTCCCCACGACGGCGCCAAACTGATCTAGTCTAAAAATATTTTGGGTGTTTATTTTTAGATCAGTCAATTTAAAAATTACTCGAAATTATATTGTTGTGAGGACACGAGTGATATACGAGGTTGGACCCACAATGTGTGAGCTTATGTCCTCGGGAGAGCAAAGCTCTACCTTGGTTTCCACTATAATAATCGAGCGATACAAGTACAATGAGGTAACAATGATAATACGGGCAAAAACGGCTCGAAAAACGATCGAAAACGCTCAGTCGGGCTCGAAAAACTGGCAGTCGCGAGTTGTGGGCAACAACTCGCAGAAAACACTGTACTAGCAACGCAGCCGGCACTGTATGAGCAACGCAGCCGACACTGTACGAGCAACGCAGCCGACACTGTACAAGCAACGCAGCCGGCACTGTACAAGCAAGAACTCGCGAATAGTGACTGCAGAGAGGAAATCTCGTGAATAGTAACCCAGATGAGGGTGGCCGCGAGATTTGGTTCGATTTCTCGCGAATAGTGGCTGCAGAGGGGAAATCTCGCGATTTCGAGCGAAAGTCTTGCCTTGGGAGATGCGAAAAGGGTCCCAATCCTTTCTCAATGCCTTGGGCTCCTATTTATAGAGAAATCCAGCCCAAAACCCACTCACTTGAGCCCATAAGCCGAGTTCACCTCACTTAGCCCAAAATGATTAAATATTCCCAATTATGATATAATAAATGCCATGTTGATCTCGAAGCCTCGGGAACCAACCCGGACAAGATATTAGTCGGAAATACGATCAGAAAATTCCCGAGAACCTCGTATGTCAGTTCTTTGCCTTCGGATAGCGAATACGCAGCCACATAACATCATTGCACCCGACCGGTGCTGATATTACCCGGAAATATTCTCTTGTATTTATTTTCACCCGGGAGCTCGTCTAGCGTGATTATCAGCATTTTCGGTATTCTCGGTATTCTCGGTATTCTCGTAATTCTGACTTGCCAAGCGACATATAAGGTCTCGGTAATCATTTTGAAGTATTTCAGGCCATTTCGGACCCGGACGAAGCCAGGGGTATTTTCGTCATTCGCCACCGAGGGTGTACCGAACAGGTACAATAAGGTTGTCCGGCTGCGAGTTCATTATTTAAAAGCAAAGGATCGACATACGAGGTTCGGGAAAATTCTCTGATCGCATTCCCGATTAACATATTATTCGATTTGCTTCCCGAGGCGTCGAGATCTACATGGCATTTATTTTGCCATAATTAAAGATATTCAATTATTTTGGATTAAGGAAGGTGGACTAGGCTCATGGGCCCAAGAGGGTGAGTTTTGGGCTTAATTTGCCTATAAATAGGAGTCTTAAGGCATTAAGAANAAATATTCCCAATTATGATATAATAAATGCCATGTTGATCTCGAAGCCTCGGGAACCAACCCGGACAAGATATTAGTCGGAAATACGATCAGAAAATTCCCGAGAACCTCGTATGTCAGTTCTTTGCCTTCGGATAGCGAATACGCAGCCACATAACATCATTGCACCCGACCGGTGCGCTCCCGGGTGGCAAATTACGAAAATACCCCTGGCCCCTTCCGGGGCCGAAATGACCCGAAACATCTCAAAATGCTTACAGAGACTTTATACGGGGCCCAGCGAGCCAGAATTGCGAGAATGCCATCCGATAAAAATATGAAAATACCAATAACCACGTCGGACAAGCCCCCGGGTAAGGATAAATACAAGAGAATATACCCGGGTAATATCAGGTACCAAACAGACCAGAGCTAAGCAAGAAGATTATGGCAGAGGCACACAGTTCAGCCTTCTCAGTTCACCCAGGAAGTACTAAGATGTATCGAGACCTAAAAACGCACTGGTGCTGGAATGGAATGATAAATGAGATTGCAAACTTTGTGGCCAAATGCGAAAATTGCCAACGAGTTAAGGCCGAACACCAACGCCCAGGAGGCGAGCTACAACCCATAGAGATTCCAGAGTGGAAATGGGATAGCATCGGCATGGACTTTGTGGTTGGATTGCCCAGGAGCCCACGGAAGAACGACGCGATATGGGTAGTGGTCGACCGCTAACAAAGGCGGCTCATTTCTTAGCAGTCAAGACATCATAAGGAGTAGACAGGCTAGCCAAAATATATGTGGATAACAAGTCAAGTTACATGGAGTTCCAGTAAATATTGAGTCGGACAGAGATCCGAGATGGGCAGAACGGATCCAGGTGGAAAAAGGGGTATCGCCTAAGTACCCACCTGGGAAGGGAAGCATATGGCCCGTCGAGTCAACCAACAGCTAACGGTTGGCTTGGGCGCCACTTGTACCTAGCATGTTTCTCTCGGCAACACTAAAGTTAAAGGATAAGCGGAATGATAATGGTAAAAGATTAAGAAGAAGAAAAATAAGAAAAACGGTTAAAAGTAATGACTTACGCGCGTGTGTACGGTTTATTTAAGAAACGAAAAGATGAGTATAGCGTGTGTGAAGTTTCCTTTAATAGATTGTGACCGCTTTACAGATTTTGTAGGTGATGCGGACGAGGTATGAGAAGGGCATGGGCAGGAGGTCGTCGGTTGTCCGGTGATAGAGTCCGGTCTTTTGAAAATACTCTAAATTATGTTGCTAGACTTTAATGTTTCTGAACTTTGTTTTAAGTTTACATTTGAACGTTTTGTTTTTATTTAGCACGTTTTTAACGAAACAGCTAGGCCCAAATTTGGGTCGTTACACCTAATGTCCAATGTTGGGTATATATCGTGGGGTTTTTTCTCAAACGTCACGCGCTCCACCATTTGTGCAAAAATACTAATCTTTCAAGCGTTCTTCCCCTTCGTCTCCTAGCAAAAACCCGTGCTCTTCTTCACGAAATTAACGGCAACCTTCTTGGCACCACGAAAAAATTGCTACCATGAAATGTCTGAAATTGACACCGAGAAACTCAGGATCCAATATTCGATTCCTGTTCATTATCCCAAAATGTAGAGTAAAGAGCATTTCCATGTTTTTTGCATGAGAAAATTTTGGAGATACCTAGTTGTTGTGGACTCGCTCCATGGCCCTATTATACGAGCACATCGACACATATACCGTTCCTCCAGTAATTCAAGATCGAAGGATCATCTCTCGCCATTTATATGTGTGTGATATTGGTCTACACGAGGGAATTAGAAAGCGATTTCAACAGGGCTAACTAGTTTAGATCCATAGACCAGAGCGAACGGAGACTCCATATTGGTGGATGTGGCGTTGTTTGATAGTCCCATAAAATTTCATGTACACTATCGTGCCATCTTTCTCACAGATCCTCTGGCTTAGTCATAAGACCTTTCGAGATGGTCATATTAGATACATCGATGAGTCCATTCATTCGCGAGTGAAAGACCGAAGAGAAGCGTTTCATGTGTCGAAGCTCTGAACAAAATGCTCGAAATTTGATTTTCTTTAATTGAGTTCCATTCTGAGAGATGAGAGTTCGGCCAATACGAAACGAATTAAAATATTTTTCCATAGAAAACCTTTTACCACATGTTGAGTGATGAAAGACACTGATTTGTCCTCGATCGACTTAGAATAGTATTCCACTGTAACTATGCAAAACATACATTGTACAAAACATTTGACAAAGGATTCCCTATTTGTCAAAGGGTATAGGAAGATGAGTGACCAATAGAAGAGATCCTGCTTATTTCGGGAACGATGAGTGGTATCAGCATGCAACGCATCGCTTAGTGAAGTCCTACACATCTTCCAATAACGTGGGACAGAAATAGCCTACCCTGAGATACGGGGGTAAAACGAACATGCCTCTAAGTGTAGTCTGCATATTCCTTCATGAACGCATTTCACAACTGTCCGAGCTTCACTAGATGCTGAGCATTTCAAGGGAGGCCCCTCAAAACTTCTCTTAAATAGATATCCCACTTTAAGAGCATATCTTTTAGCTCAAAACTCAATTTTTCTAGTCAACAAGACTTTCGCTAGCAAGGTATCTGACGATCGAGTCCAGCCACGTGGGTTCCATCTGGATATAAATGTTTTGGATGTGGAAGGCTGAGAGTTCGTGGGATAAGGCCTCTCATTACTCATGCGTCCGACCGGCAATCGAAATATCAATTGAGGGGCGATCCTGAATGTAAAGTGATACAATCGCTCGTTTGGTGTTGGATAACATGAACAACTTTGTTTTGCTCCCTCGACACGTGGTGAGTGAGAACTCAGGAAATTTCTTGGCTAACTCCATTACCTTGTCCAAATAAAGCATCAACGCTAGTTCATGCGCTTTGAAACGTCCAACATACTGGTAAACTTAAGAAATTAGAATAAGAGAACAATCGAACCTTCACCACTCCCATCTCATGGGCCAAACTCATGCCCGATAGAAGTGCGTCGTATTCCAACAAATTGTTGGTACTGAAGAAATGGTATTTAACTATGGAGTGTATGATATCCCTTGCGCGATTGTGAAAGCGATACCAGCCCCATTTCCTCCTAAGGTCAAACCATTAACGTGAATTGTCCAGCGATCCTCAGCTTGGTTGAGATAAATTGTCGATAGGGTTATTTCGACCAAGTAATCCACGAGGACCTGGCCCTTAATATCCCTTCGGGGCACGAATACCATATCTAGGCATTGATATTGATCACCCATTCGGAAAGCTTCTCGTTCAAATTAGCTTGTTCCAACACAGCTTTAAAAGGTTGATCGAAATACACATAGACCTTCTTACCTTCAAATAAATGCTTTAGTTTGACAATGACTTTCTTCAGGGCAAGCATGAACTTCTCCTAATTAGTGTATAGGGCCTCTACCGCCACCATTGAATGGCTCACATAATAACTTGGGCGATGGATCTCTTCCTTGATTTATACAGGGGTTGCACTCACCGTGGCCTCCGAATTTGCCAAGTAAAGTCTTATTAGCTCTTCAAGGCTTGGAGTGACCATTACTGGTAGCGTGCTTAGACATTACTTTAAGTCCTCAAAGGCCAAAGCGCATTCATTAGTCCACTCCAGTATATTGGACTTCCATAACTCATTAAAGAAAGACATTTATCGATCAGTAGACATGGAAATAAACAGAATTTGAGTTGTCAGCCGCATAGTTAACCTTCGGCTGTGCGGAAGAGACCTTAGGTCTTCCGGCTAGTTGTGATAGTTCTGGGTGGTATCATGTTTCTTCCACCTCCTCTGTCTATACCGATGCTCGTTCCGACGCCCTTGTTTGCGCCCATATCTTCAGGGTCGAGCCTCTCCTTCATCAATATAGACACAGTTTCATAAAGGAGGGGTGTAATAGCCGAGAAAAAGGTATGTCGAAACAAATAGTAGGGAATGTAACGGTAAATTCTAGACGATAGATAATGAGAGATACGGGAACGAAAGAACGTAAAAGGGAACGAAGAATAGAAAAGTAAAGAAAAAGATAAAAGAGGGGTCAAAAGTAAAGGAAGGAGGGGTCAAAGTGTGAATTAGAAAAGTTAGGATGTCTATAAATNAAAGGATAAGCGGAATGATAATGGTAAAAGATTAAGAAGAAGAAAAATAAGAAAAACGGTTAAAAGTAATGACTTACGCGCGTGTGTACGGTTTATTTAAGAAACGAAAAGATGAGTATAGCGTGTGTGAAGTTTCCTTTAATAGATTGTGACCGCTTTACAGATTTTGTAGGTGATGCGGACGAGGTATGAGAAGGGCATGGGCAGGAGGTCGTCGGTTGTCCGGTGATAGAGTCCGGTCTTTTGAAAATACTCTAAATTATGTTGCTAGACTTTAATGTTTCTGAACTTTGTTTTAAGTTTACATTTGAACGTTTTGTTTTTATTTAGCACGTTTTTAACGAAACAGCTAGGCCCAAATTTGGGTCGTTACACCTAATGTCCAATGTTGGGTATATATCGTGGGGTTTTTTCTCAAACGTCACGCGCTCCACCATTTGTGCAAAAATACTAATCTTTCAAGCGTTCTTCCCCTTCGTCTCCCAGCAAAAACCCGTGCTCTTCTTCACGAAATTAACGGCAACCTTCTTGGCACCACGAAAAAATTGCTACCATGAAATGTCTGAAATTGACACCGAGAAACTCAGGATCCAATATTCGATTCCTGTTCATTATCCCAAAATGTAGAGTAAAGAGCATTTCCATGTTTTTTGCATGAGAAAATTTTGGAGATACCTAGTTGTTGTGGACTCGCTCCATGGCCCTATTATACGAGCACATCGACACATATACCGTTCCTCCAGTAATTCAAGATCGAAGGATCATCTCTCGCCATTTATATGTGTGTGATATTGGTCTACACGAGGGAATTAGAAAGCGATTTCAACAGGGCTAACTAGTTTAGATCCATAGACCAGAGCGAACGGAGACTCCATATTGGTGGATGTGGCGTTGTTTGATAGTCCCATAAAATTTCATGTACACTATCGTGCCATCTTTCTCACAGATCCTCTGGCTTAGTCATAAGACCTTTCGAGATGGTCATATTAGATACATCGATGAGTCCATTCATTCGCGAGTGAAAGACCGAAGAGAAGCGTTTCATGTGTCGAAGCTCTGAACAAAATGCTCGAAATTTGATTTTCTTTAATTGAGTTCCATTCTGAGAGATGAGAGTTCGGCCAATACGAAACGAATTAAAATATTTTTCCATAGAAAACCTTTTACCACATGTTGAGTGATGAAAGACACTGATTTGTCCTCGATCGACTTAGAATAGTATTCCACTGTAACTATGCAAAACATACATTGTACAAAACATTTGACAAAGGATTCCCTATTTGTCAAAGGGTATAGGAAGATGAGTGACCAATAGAAGAGATCCTGCTTATTTCGGGAACGATGAGTGGTATCAGCATGCAACGCATCGCTTAGTGAAGTCCTACACATCTTCCAATAACGTGGGACAGAAATAGCCTACCCTGAGATACGGGGGTAAAACGAACATGCCTCTAAGTGTAGTCCGCATATTCCTTCATGAACGCATTTCACAACTGTCCGAGCTTCACTAGATGCTGAGCATTTCAAGGGAGGCCCCTCAAAACTTCTCTTAAATAGATATCCCACTTTAAGAGCATATCTTTTAGCTCAAAACTCAATTTTTCTAGTCAACAAGACTTTCGCTAGCAAGGTATCTGACGATCAAGTCCAGCCACGTGGGTTCCATCTGGATATAAACGTTTTGGATGTGGAAGGCTGATAGTTCGCGGGATAAGGCCTCTCATTACTCATGCGTCTGACCGGCAATCGGAATATCAATTTAGGGGCGATCCTGAATGTAAAGTGATACAATCCCTGGTTTGGTGTTGGATAACATGAACAACTTTGTTTTGCTCCCTCGACACGTGGTGAGTGAGAACTTAGGAAATTTCTTGGCTAACTCCATTACCTTGTCCAAATAAAGCATCAACGCTAGTTCATGCGCTTTGAAACGTCCAACATACTGGTAAACTTAAGAAATTAGAATAAGAGAACATTCGAACCTTCACCACTCCCATCTCATGGGCCAAACTCATACCCGATAGAAGTGCGTCGTATTCCACCAAATTGTTGGTACCGAAGAAATGGTATTTAACTATGGAGTGTATGATATCCCTTGCGCGATTGTGAAAGTGATACCAGCCCCATTTCCTCCTAAGGTCAAACCATTAACGTGAATTGTCCAGCGATCCTCAGCTTGGTTGAGATAAACTGTCATAGGGTTATTTCGACCAAGTAATCCACGAGGACCTGGCCCTTAATATCCCTTCGGGGCACGAATACCAAATCTAGGCATTGATATTTATCACCCATTTGGAAAGCTTCTCGTTCAAATTAGCTTGTTCCAACACAGCTTTAAAAGGTTGATCGAAATACACATAGACCTTCTTACCTTCAAATTAATGCTTTAGTTTGACAATGACTTTCTTCAGGGCAAGCATGAACTTCTCCGAATTAGTGTATAGGGCCTCTACCGCCACCATTGAATGGCTCACATAATAAGTTGGGCTATGGATCTCTTCCTTGATTTATACAGGGGTTGCACTCACCATGGCCTCCGAATTTGCCAAGTAAAGTCTTATAAGCTCTTCAAGGCTTGGAGTGACCATTACTGGTAGCGTGCTTAGATATTACTTTAAGTCCTCAAAGGCCAAAGCGCATTCATTAGTCTACTCCAGTATATTGGACTTCGATAACTCATTAAAGAAAGACATTTATCGATCAGTAGACATGGAAATAAACAGAATTTGAGTTGTCAGCCGCACAGTTAACCTTCCGCTGTGCGGAAGAGACCTTAGGTCTTCCGGATAATTGTGATAGTTCTGGGTGGTATCATGTTTCTTCCACCTCCTCTGTCTATACCGATGCTCGTTACGACGCCCTTGTTCGCGCCCATATCTTCAGGGTCGAGCCTCTCCTTCATCAATATAGACACAGTTTCATAAAGGAGGGGACATTTCAACATTGGGTTGTCCAAGTTATGATGCAACTCACCGTACACACCCCTTTCGTTGCTTGTCCTCCCATCAACTTTCTTTTGGTAATAGGTCTCACTTCTCGTGTCAGCCTCTTTTGATGCCCCATTTTCGGATCGAGGACGGGATCAGATCCCCTAATGCAGAAAGATTTCCTCGTCACCGCATCTAGGGCATCCTCCGCCAAGATATACTTGTTAATTTTTTGCATATGGTTGTTCGAGTTTGTAGGATGAAAACGTGGTCATCTAAGCCCCAACCTTCCTTATCAACGTATCCATATAAGCAATTGCGAACCTAGGAGGAGGATTCTGGGGCAGATCACCATTATCGATAGTAAGGTCTGTCGCAAAATTTTGAGTTATTTTTGCATGTAGAGACCTCGAATAGGTTAACACACATGTCGATCCCCATGAACGACGACAAAATTTTGTTGCTCATTTTTAGGAGGTACAACCAGTCATCTGATTCTGATCGTAATTAATGCTCCAAGATCTAATTTACAGTGTTATGTTTTATGGGACATCTTTAAGAATAAAAAAAGCAAATAAACATCCGGATTTAATGTAACGACCCTAATTTGGGCCTAGTTGTTTTGTTAAAACATGATAATTAAAACGGAAATATTCGGAAGCAAATTTGAAACATAGTTCGAAACGTTAAAGTACGACTGCATAATTTAGAGTGTTCTCCGAAGGACCGGACTCTATCACCGGACAACCGACGACCTCCTTCCCCGTCCCTATCATATCTCACCTGCGTCACCTACAAAATCTGTAAAGCGGTCACAATCTATTAAAGGAAACTTCACACACACTACACATTATATTTCTTACTTCTTAGTTACCTCATACACACACACATGAACCATTTCACTTAACCGTTTTATTATTTCCCTCTTCATTTACCCTTATCATTTCCATCATTCAATAACTTTTCTGTTGCCGAGATTAACATGCTCGGTGCATGTCCCGCCCAAGCCAACCGTTAGCTGTTGGATGACTCGACGGGCCATATGCATCCCTTCCCGGGTGGGTACTTAGGCGCTACCCCTTTTTCCACCCGTGTCCGTTCTGCCCTTTTCGTACGTATCTTTTCCTCTTTGGAACTTATCGTTCCCTTCATCAGGCATGCCCTTCCTTTGGCGAATCGTGTACTAGGCACGATGCCGGGTTCGGTCGGACGGTCCATCCTTCCTCACCCCGAGTCTTATTATCATTTACCTCATTCATTCGTATCTTTTCTTCCTTCTTTACTAACCCAATCCCATTTCCTAAGTCTGAACCTTCCCTTACTATATCGTGTTCACTCCGCTTACCTGTTGTTTTCGCTTGTTATGATCTCCGATGCTTCCCTACAATTCGTAACATATTTTAGTACTTCATTATTATTGACGTTATCATCTTATTGTTGACTGTTTGGTTACCGTAGACCCTTCGTATCTCTCTCCTTCACGATCCGACGTCGAAATGCGACGAAAACACCCTAATTGTGTATTTCCGCGATAAAATCCTTCTGTTGCTCAAATCCGCGATAAAAATACTCTAACCCTGAAATCCGCGACAAAACAACACGTAATTCAGTTTCCGCGACAATTTACCAAGCTTTGAAAATCCGCGACAATTTTCCTCTTTGAAATTTTCCGCGATAATATTCAACATGGGAATTTCCGCGACAAAGTTCTTACCCAAAAATTTTCGCGATAAAAATTGCTGTGAAAATTTCCGCGACAAAAAGGCACTGATCATGAAATTTCCGCGATAATTTGATGTTTTGGCGTTTTTCCGTACGTTTTTGCGGTTTAGTGATAAATGGCTTGGTTTTTGGGCTTTCTAACCCCTATTTATAGATGTTTTAACTTCCCTAATTCACATTTTGACCACTCCTTCTTTTCATTTTTCCCCCTCCTTTATCTCATGCTTTTCATTTAAATCTTTTCGTTTCCTTTTACGTTCTTTCGTTCCCGTATCCCTCGTTATTTCTCCTCTAGACTTTATCACTATATTTCCTACTATCATCCCGACATACCTTTTTCTCGGCTATTACAAGTTGTTTGCAATTTTATCGTGGAATTTGGGGTTGAGAAGCAAATTATCGCGATTACGGGAGCAATTTTATCGTGAAATGGATTGCTTTGCATGTTATCACGATATTCAGGGGCTTACTTGAAATATATCGCGGATTTGAGGACTCGTGTGCAAATTATCACGGATTCAGAGACTGATGTGAAATTTATCGCGGAAATGAACGTTTATGCAATTTATCGCGGAGATTAAGGACCGAAATGCAATTTCTCGCGAATACGAAGAGCAACACCTGATTTGGCCGTGAATTTTGGACCATTGTGTAATTCATCGCGAATAATAGGGAAGTAGGGAACAAGAAGGCACGAGGCAATAGGACGACCAATTAAGCGGAGTAAACATAGTGAATTAAAAGAAGGTTCATAGTTAGGGTTAAGCGAATATTAAGCTAAATCGAAAGGAGTGTAAGGTAAAAACAGAAGTCTGGGGGCGAGGTGGGAACACCAAACCCGGCATCGTGTTCATGAGCACGGTCAGCCACAGGTCGGACATGTCCGAGGAAGGAACACAGGGGTTCTCAAGAATAGAATTGTGTGTACTATATAGCCGAACGGAACCGGATAGGAAGGGGGTAGCGCCCAAGTCTCTAACCGGGGAAAGGAAGCATATATTCTCGTCGAGCCAACTAACAACTAACGGTCGATTTGGGCGAGACATGTCGTCGGGCATGTAAAAACCGACCGCAGTAGAAAACCAAGAAGTGATAGGGAGAGGAAATAATAAAAAAAGAAAAGAAAAGATAAAAGAATAAGCAAACTAAATGATTAAGATTAAAAGGAGTGAAATCTAGCGAATTATGAATATTATAGAGAAGTTTCTTTTAAAAGATTATGATCATTTAACAGATTTTGTAGGTGGAGGACAGGAGGCTTAGGTTGCATTGGAACTGGGTCGTCGATCGTCCGCTGTACGAGTCAACCCTTTTGTTTTTGTTTTTAATTTGTCTAATTGTACTTTGAAAGACGATGATATTTTCCTTGACCTTGAATTATGTTTCGTTAAATTGTTTATCTTTATTTCACTAGCGCATAGACACTGTTAAGGCTCGGATTGCGATCGTTACATCTGCTCCCAACCATCCAAGCCTCTACCTCATCACCTACAAAATCTCTAAAGCAGTCACATTCTATTAAAAGATAATTCTCTACTTTTAAAGTCAAACTCGGTTCTTTATCATTTTTATTTTGTCCCAACATAGAGAGATTGTGCACTTTCTGCCGTATAATGCTTAATAAGGTGCCATCACAATGCTGCTCAGGTAACTGTTGTTGTATGCGAATTTACTCAATGGTAAAAATTCCTACCAACTCCCCGTAAACTCCGTCACACACCCTCTAAGCATGTCCTCTAGGATCTGGTTAGTTCTTTCCGTTTGTCCATCAGTTTCAGGGTATGTTGTGTTCATCGTGAATCTAGTTTCGAATGACTTCTACAAACTCTACCACAACCTAGAGGTAAACCTTGCATCTCTGTCCAACATAATGTTTGAACGAATCCCATGTATTATGACAATGATATCGATATATAATATGGTGAGATGATCGACTCCGTCTGTAATCTTAAGTGGTATAAAATGCACTGCCTTTTTAGTCTATCAACTATCCTTCAGATCGTGTCGTTCTTCAGTGGGATCCTTGGTAATCCCACCACGAAGTCCATTCCGATATGATCCCATTTCCATTCCGGGATGCCTAGGGCTTGCAAATCTCCACATGGGAGTTGGTGTTCCACCTTTACTTTTTGGCATGTATCACATTGTGGCACGTATTTTGCTATGTCATTTTTCATCCCGTTCCACTACCAATGTGTTTTCACATCCCAAAACATTTTTATGCTACCCGTGTGAATAAAGAATGTTGAGCTATGTGCTTCGCCCATGATTTTAGTCCTTAGCTCGGGAATGCTTTGTTCGCAAATGTGCCCTTGTAATCGGACGCACCAGCTTTTCCCAATAGTCATCATGTGATTGTTGTTCAGTGAGATATCGTCTTTCCACCCAACTATTTCGGCATCCAATCGTTGTGCCTCCATAATATTGTCAATGAAGTTTGGTCGAGCGGTCATTGTGTTCAATATTGCTTCTGTCTATTCAACTACTTCTAATCTAAATTCTTCAATTTGTTTTGTCAAAGATTTAGCTAGCAAACCTTGATTCTGTCTAATTAGTGCGTCCGCCACGTGATTTACTTTTCTCGGGTGATACTAAATAGTGATTTATTAGTATTTTATTAGTTATAACCATATCCTCTATCTCATATTCAATTCCTTCTAGGTAAACATAAATTTCAGGCTTTTTTGATAGGTATGCACCTCACATCTCACACCGTATAGGTAGTGTCTCCATAGTTTGAGGGCGAACATGACCACTGCAAGTTCTAAATCGTGTTTTGGGTAATTTACTTCGTGTTCTTTCAATTAACGTGAGGCAGACGCGATGACTCTCTTGTCTTGTATTAGGAGACATTCAGGTCCTTCTTACGATGCGTGGCTGAATATGGTGCAATTATGACTCGATGTCGGGAGCACAAATTCAGGTGCTGGCATGATCATCTTTTTCAATTCCTCAAAACTTTCTTCACACCACTTCTCCCATACGTACTTCATATCCTTATTGGTGAGGTTAGTGAGGGGTTTTACTATCTGTGAGAATCCCTCTATAAATCTTCGATAAATCAAAGGATATGAAGTATGTATAGTGGTATTTTACTATCCGGAAGGGGTATTGCTATCCATAAGGCCAATTCTTGATTGTCTCCACTTTTTCCAGGTCCATTCGTACCCCTTCCCCTTATATAACATGTCCCAGAATGTGATAGTATCCATCCAGAATTCACACTTACTATACTTGGCACACAATTCCTCATTCCTCATTGTTTGCAACACCAACCTCAAGTGTTGCTCATGATGTTCCTTATCCCTCGAATACACTAAGATGTCAACGCTGAAAACCACTACAAACTTGTCCAAGTATTTACAGAAGACTTTATTCATCAAATCCATGAAGATGGCTGGTGCATTAATGAGTCCGAAGAGGACTACAGTACATTCGTCTTGACCGGATCTCATTCGTATGGCCCTATTTTGAATATCGGTTTACCTTACTTTGACCTAGTGGTATCATGATATTAGATCCAACTTTGAAAATACCTTTGCTCCTTGGAGTTGGTCGAGCAAGTCGATGATTCTGGGTAGCGGGTATCGATTCTTGTGCCCCCCAAGGGGAACTACTCGGTCGGAGGTATCCTTTATACAACATGGATTCGATTTGTTTCTTAAGCTCTTGCATCTCCTTTGGCGCTAGCAGGTAAGGCGCCATAGAGATTGGCTGGGTTTCTGGGAGAAGCTCAATCTCCATTTCCACCTCCCTCGTTCGGGGTCACCCCGACTGTTCTTCTGGGAATAAGTCCCAAAACTCGCACAACACTGGACTCGACTTAGTTTAATTTCTTTGTCCCTATGATCGATGATGCCAAATATTCCGTGCACATCCGTTGTTCATCTCCCTCACCTTTGATTGGGTTACTAACCATATTCCACACTTCATCTCGTGGTTCTGTAAATGAGTTTGTGTGCTCTCTGCATTTAACCTTGGCGTAGTATCTCGACAGTCAATCCATTCCTAGTATAGCATCAAAACCCATATTTTCCAACTCAATCAAGTCAACTTTTGTCCTTACAGTTCATATTTCCACTACACACCTTTTGTGAACCCTTTTTGCTTCAAGGGCGCGTGGTCTAGGCATTGTAACAATTATTTTAACCCTATTCCTTTATTTCACAAAACACCGGGCTAACTTTCCAGTTCTAACGTTCCGCTTGCCACTTTGCTAGGGAAAAGGTCTCGTGCAATGGAAGACGAATCATTATACTTAACATACGATCGTTCCCCGTCTATAGCCGATTTAGGGATTTGCCTAAGATGTCTTCTCTCTCGCACCCCCAAGGGGACCTCACAACTATGATCGAAAACTCTTCATCATCTATGCCGTACATGGCTATACTGACCCTTTCGTTCAAGCCCTCCGTGAAACGGTGCATCTTTTCTTTTCGTTCCCCATGCCTTCACGTGTGTATATGCCCAATTCAATAAATTCTTGCATGTAGTCCATGACCGTGCGACTTCCTTGTACCAGCTTGTCCAACTCTTCTCTTTTGTCCTTTTTTAGCCCCTTTGGAATGTAGTAATCCAAGAATGCCTCTCTATATTTCCTCATTGGAATCGACCCTCCTTTCAGCATGGATGCGATACACTTCCCCACCAGCGGGCGGTACCCTCGTCGAACCACAATAGCGCCAAACACGACCACATCTTGGTGGGTGCTTCAATCAAGTCAAATTTGAGTTAGTCGGATCATCCATGCTTCAACATCTTCTGCCTTTTGTAACGCCCGTAAATCCGGCCTTAACAAGGTCTATGCGCAAGCGAAATGAAAATAAGCATTTAAATTAAAACATCACTTAAAGCCGGGGAATATCATCGTTTTTCAAAATACAACTAGCTAATTACAAAGCAACGAAATTAAAAGGGTGACTCGTACAGTGGACGATCGACGACCTTAGTCCAATGCCACCTAAGCCTCCGGTCCACCCCCTACAAAATCTGTAAAACGGTCATAGTCTATTAAAGGAAGCTTCTGTGTAATAAATTAATTAGCAGATTTTATCTCTTTCACTTTCCTTCTTTTATCTTACTTATTCTTTTATCCTTTCCTCTCATTCTATACTTCCTCTCCCTAGTCTTTCTGGTTCTCTACTGTGGTCGGTTTTTACATGACCGACAACATGTCTCGCCCAAACCAACCATTAGCTGTTAGTTGACTCGACGAGAATATATGCTTTCCTTCCCCGGACAGGGTCCGGGCGCTACCCCGCTCCTATCCGGTTCCGTTCGGCTCTGTAATGCGCACAATTCTATTCCGGAGAACTCATGTATCCCTTCCTCGGACATGCCCTACCTGTGCTGACCGTGCTCATGAACACGATGCCGGGTTTGGTGTACTCACCTAACCCCGAGATTTCTGTTTTTTATTCACGCTCCTCTCGATTCGATTTAGTGTTCATTTAAGTTGTTAACTATAAACCTTCTTTTAATTTACTATGTTTACTCAGCTTACTTGATCGTCCTATCGCCTGTTGCTCTTCGTATTCCCGGTAAATTACGTTTCGGTCCTTAATTTCCGTGATAATTTGCATAAATATTCGTTTTCGCGAGAATTGCACCACAGCCCCGAATTTCGCGACAATTTACATGCCAATCCCTGAATTCGCGATAATTCTGCACGCAACCCGTTTCCGCGATAATATTGCACTCAGCTCCCAAAATCCGCGATAATTATGCAGTCAGCCCGTTTTCGCGATAATATTGCACTCAACTCCCAAAATCCGCGATAATTATGCAGTCAGCCCGTTTTCGCGACAATTTACTCTTCGGCCCTGATTTCCACGATAATATTGCAGCGGTCCTCCGAATCCGCGATAATTCTTCCCTTCATCCCGATTTTCGCGATAATTCCTCCTTGCTCCTGATTTTCGCGACAATTTTAAGCAGTTTTCGATTCTCGCGATAATCCCTATTTCTCTCGATTTTTCTCACGTTTTTGTGTCAAAATGACCCTTATTCTCTCATCCCACTCCTATTTATAGGTTTCTCAACTTTACCAAATGACCCTTTAACCCTTCCTTCCAAAATTCCCTCTTCTTATGTTAATTTACAAAACTACCCCTCATTACATTTTCTTAACACTACCCCTTATTACATTTTCTTAACAAGAATTAATGCGAGTCTAACCTGTCCGAATTCTCTCTTTGTGCCGCTTTCCTGGGTCGTTACATCCTTCCCACCTTAAATGGAGTTTCGTCCCGAAACTCGTGCGTACCATTCTTCCATCACTTCGGGTGTTCTTGCAACTACTTCATGCTCGGTTTCCCATGTCGCCACTCCTTCTTCTTGGTTTGACCATTGTAATATTATTATTGGCCTCTCCTCGTAAGTTAGTTCCGGGGTCAGCGTTACTTGCTCCACTGCGCGTTCTTGTTGTCCTTCCGTTAAGCTTTTCCTCAGCTGAGAGATGTTGAATACGTCGTGTATGTTACTCATCCTATCGGAGAGTTTAAGTTTGTACGCCAGCTTCCCGATCCTTTTTAACACCTCGAAGGGTCCTATATATCGTGGGTCTAATTTTCCCGAGCGGGTTGCTCTTAAAACTCCCTTCATGGGTGACACTTTCAAGTATGCTCTATCACCGACTTCCAGCTCCATTGGTCGTCTCTTCAAATCTGCCCAGCTTTTGTATCGGTCTTGTGCAATTTTCATGTTTCTCCTCACAATGGCGACTTTCTCTCTTGATATTTCCACCAATTCCGTCCCCGTGAGTTTCCTTTCCCCGATTTCGTCCCAGCACAGAGGCGTTCTACATTTCCTTCCATAAAGCGCTTCGTAGGGTGCCATCGCAATACTACTTTGATAACTGTTGTTGTACGCGAATTCGACCAATGGTAGGAACTCTTCCCAGCTCCCGCTAAACTCCGTCACACATGCCCTGAGCATATCTTCTAGGATTTGGTTGGTCCTTTCTGTTTGTCCGTCCGTTTGGGGGTAATATGCGGTGCTCATCGTAACTCTGGTTCCAAGTGACTGTTGCAAACTTTGCCAGAACCTGGAGGTAAACCTTGGATCTCTATCCGACACAATGCTTATGGGAATCCCATGAAGTTTGACGATGTTATCGATATATATCTTGGATAGGCGATCAATTCCGTCTGTAACTTTGATTGCTATAAAGTGTGCGGCTTTCGTTAGTCTATCGACTATCACCCAAATTGCATCTTTCTTCCGCGGGCTTCTCGGTAACCCCACCACGAAGTCCATTCCTATGTGATCCCATTTCCATTCCGGTATATCCAGGGGTTGTAGCTCTCCACCCGGTCTTTGATGTTCCGCTTTCACTCTCTGACATGTGTCACACCGCGCCACATAAGTTGCTATGTCATTTTTCATACCATTCCACCACCAATGTGTCTTCATGTCCTGGTACATTTTTGTGCTGCCCAGGTGGATCGAGAATGGCGAGCAGTGTGCTTCATCCATGATTTTCGTCCTTAGTTTAGGGTCATTTGGTAGGCAGATACGCCCTTGTAAGCGGACGCTTCCATCCGTAGCGATTACCATCCTATGGTCGTTGTTCTGTGATATCTCGTTTTTCCATTTAGCTATTTCGTAGTCCAATCCCTGCGCGTCTCTGACTTCGTCGAGGATATGAGGCCTAACATTTATGTTATTTATCACTGCTTCCGTCGATTCCACTATCTCCAGCTGCAACTCTTCCATCTGTTTAGTTAGTGGTTTAGATAATAGGCCTTGAGTCTTTCGGCTCAGCGCATCCGCTACTTGATTCGCCTTTCCCGGGTGATACTGGATCGTGACGTCGTAGTCCTTGATAAGTTCCAGCCATCTCCTCTGTCTCATGTTCAATTCCTTCTGCGTAAACAAATACTTCAAGCTTTTGTGATCGGTGTACACCTCGCATTTCGCCCCGTACAGGTAGTGTCTCCATTACTTTAAGGCGAACACAACTGCCGCCAGCTCTAAGTCGTGTGTTGGGTAGTTGGTCTCATGTTCCTTTAGTTGTCGTGACGCATACTCGATGACTTTCTCTTTCTGCATTAGGACACACCCTAGTCCTTCCTTTGAGGCGTCACTGAATATGGTGAACTCTCGACCTTGTTCAGGCAATACTAGCACCGGTGTAGAGGTTAGTCTCATTTTTAGTTCTCCGAAACTTTCTTCGCACTTGCCGTCCCATACTTATTTCATATCCTTCTTGGTGAGGTTAGTCAGGGGTTTTGCTATCCGGGCGAATCCTTCGATAAACCTTCGATAGTAACCGGCTAATCCCAGAAAACTCATGATTTCTTTTGCGTTCCTAGGTCGTGGCCATTCTACGATTGCCGCCACTTTCGAGGGGTCTACCCTTACCCCTTCTCCAGATATGACATGTCCAAGGAACGAGATGCTGGTCATCCAAAATTCGCATTTGCTATATTTCGCATACAACTCCTCTCTTCTCAAGGTTTGTAATACCAATCTCAAGTGTTGCTCATGTTGCTCCTTGTCCTTCGAATATACTAAAATGTCGTCGATAAAAACCACGACGAATTTGTCCAAGTATTGTCGAAAGACTCTATTCATCAGATCCATGAAGACGGCTGGTGCGTTGGTCAACCCGAATGGAACGACCGTGCACTCGTAGTGACCGTATCTTGTTCGTATGGCTGTTTTTGGAATGTCGGTCTCTCTTACTCTGACTTGGTGGTACCCTGATCTTAGATCTAACTTCGAAAATACCGTGGCTCCTTGTAGCTGATCAAATAAGTCGTCAATTCGAGGAAGCGGATATCGATTCTTGATGGTTACTTTGTTTAGCTCACGATAGTCGTAGCATAGCCTTAATTCTCCATCTTTCTTTTTCACGAATAGGACCGGTGCGCCCCAAGGGGAGCTACTTGGCCGTAGATATCCTTTTTCCAATAGGGATTCTATCTGTTTCTTTAGTTCCAACATCTCCTTGGGCGCTAGCCGGTACAGGGCTTTAGATATCGGCTGGGTACCCGGAAGGAGCTTAATCTCCAATTCCACTTCCCTTTCTGGAGGTTGGCCCGGTAGTTCTTCCGGGAATACGTCCCCAAACTCACAAACCACCGGAATATGACTCAGATCGATTTTTCCAACCCCCATTATAATTGAGGCCAAGTACCCTGCACACGTCCGATGCTCGTCTCCCCCATCTTCGATCGGTTTTCCGATCACATCAAAGGCTTCATCATCTGGTCCCTTAAACGTGATCTTTCGTTCCTTGCACTTCACTTGCGCATCATGTTGAGAGAGCCAATCCATTCCTAGTATGACGTCGAAACCCATGCTTCCTAATTCAATCAAATCGGCTCTCGTCCTTACAGTCCCTATCTGTAATAGCCGAGAAAAAGGTATGTCGAAACAAATAGTAGGGAATGTAACGGTAAAGTCTAGACGAGAGATAATGAGAGATACGGGAATGAAAGAACGTAAAAGGGAAAGAAGAATAGAAAAGTAAAGAAAAAGATAAAAGAGGGGTCAAAAGTAAAGGAAGGAGGGGTCAAAGTGTGAATTAGAAAAGTTAGGATGTCTATAAATAGGGGTGAGCAGGCCCAAAAACGAGCTAATCATCATTAAGACCCGAAAATTCTAAAACTCCCGCGAAGAAGGAAATTATCGCGAAAATCTCCAAGGCATAAAATTATAGCGAAAAAGTTGAAGGCAAGAATTGTCGCGAAAATATTGAAGAACAAAAATTGTCGCGAAAATTTACGAAGGCAAAAATTGTCGCGAAAATTCACGAAGAGTAAAATTGTCGCGGATTTCCCAGTAAGGCATAAATTATCGCGGATTTCATCCCAGTGCAATATTGTCGCGAATTTTAATCCCAGGGTATTATTATCGCGAATTTCAGGGCAGAAGTAGAATTGTCGCGAAAATACTAAGTTCGAGTGTTTTCGTTACGTCCCGAAGTCGGATCGTTGGAGGAAAAGTACACGTGAGGTCTNAATCCATTCCCAGTATGACGTCGAAACCCATGCTTCCTAATTCAATCAAATCGGCTCTCGTCCTTACAGTCCCTATCTCTATTATACATCCTTTGTGGATACTTTTTGCTTCCAGGGTTTGCGGTCCAGGCGTTTTAACCGTTATTTTGGCGCGGTTCCCTTCGGTTCCGAATTTCCGCGCTAATTTCTCCGAAATGAACGAATGCGTCGCTCCACAGTCAAACAGTACATAAGCAGTAAAGCCATTAATTAATAATGTACCTGCCACGACGTCCTCAGCCTCTGACGCTTGATCCCGGTTTACCGCAAATACCCGGGCGTTCCCAGTGGTTCTTTCTCTTGGTACCGTTTCCGTTTTCCTCTTCTTGGGGCAGTCCCGCGCGTAATGTCCCTCGTTCCCGCACATATAGCACAAGTTGCTTCCGACGCGACATTCCCCATAGTGGCTCCTCTGACACTTAGGACAAGTCGGTTTCGTGGGATGTCCCGGTGCCGGTCCTACGCTCTCCGCGTTGCCCTTTCCCTTCCACGCCACTCGGTCGCGAAAATCCGTTTTTGCTCCACCCTTAGTTCGCTCGTTATCTAACCTCCTGAATCCCCCATCCACTCGTACTGCGGCCGCCACAAGACTCGAGAACTCTTCATCGTCCCTGCTGTACATGGCCAGTCTGATCTTTTCGTTTAGTCCCTCCGTGAAACGATGCATCTTCTCTTGTTCACTCAACATAACCTCGGGGGCGTATCTTCCCAATTCGACAAACTCCTGCATATAGTCCATGACCGTACGATTTCCTTGGGTCAGCCTGTCAAACTCTGCTCTCTTGTCCATTTTTTAATCCCTTGGGAATATAATAGTCCATGAATGCTTCCCTGAACTTCGCCCATGGAATCGGGCCTCCCTTCAGCAAGGATGCCGATACACTTCCCCACCAGCGGGCGGTACTCCCGTCGAACCATAATGGTGCCAGTCCCGATCTCATCTCAACCGGTGCCTCCACCAGGTCGAATTTTTCTTCCAGTCGGATCATCCATGCTTCCGCATCCTCCGCCTTACCCCCCGAGAAGCTTGTCATTCCCGCTTTCTTCAATGCTTCGTTGTAATACATGCGACCTTTCTCCCTTGCGTATCCCCGGGTGTCGTCTATATTGCCCGTCCCCCTGCCCTGGCCTTGCATCACAGTGTTCACCAACGTTGTAGCCATGGTTTGGAATATGTCTCTCAAGTTGTCCTGGCTAATGGCAGTAGGGGTGCTTGAGTCCATGATTGGGGTTTCAGGTGTCGGTGCTTGCTCTGACCCTTCACTTTGTGTCCCTTGGTTGCCTCGTGCTCTAGTTCTCGGTGCCATCCTGAAAATTGCCTATTAGTTCCATATCCCTCTATTAACGCTCTTCTACTACTAGTTATTTTTCTATTGCCTATGGTCGACCGTCCTCTAAGACTTAGGTCACGCTCCTATGTTGGCTTCGGATCGTCTCAACACCTATATAGTGCCGAGAAATGGCTCTAATACCATTTGTAACGACCATAAATCCGGCCTTAACAATGTCTATGCGCAAGCGAAATGAAAATAAGCATTTAAATTAAAACATCACTTAAAGCCGGGGAATATCATCGTTTTTTTTTTCAAAATACAACTAGCTAATTACAAAGCAACGAAATAGAAAGGGTGACTCGTACAGTGGACGATCGACGACCTTACTCCAATGCCACCTAAGCCTCCGGTCCTCCCCCTACAAAGTCTGTAAAACGGTCATAGTCTATTAAAGAAAGCTTCAGTATAATAAATTAATTAGCAGATTTTATCTTTTTCACTTTCCTTCTTTTATTTTACTTATACTTTTTATCCTTTCCTCTCTTTTATACTTCCTCTCCCTAGTCTTTCTGGTTCTCTACTGTGGTCGGTTTTTACATGACCGACAACATGTCTCGCCCAAACCAACTTTTAGCTGTTATTTGACTCGACGAGAATACATGTTTTCCTTCCCCGGATAGGGTACGAGCGCTACCCCGCTCCTATCCGGTTCCGTTCGGCTCTGTAATGCGCACAATCCTGTTCCGGAGAACTCATGTATNCCATGCACCCTCGAAAATGGAAATCTCTGGTGGAAGATTACCACCTCCCTTCCGATTGTGTTCTGTACAAGCCGGGTCCCTCTGATTGGATCCTGCGTCCGCCGGTTGGCACCCATACGATTTGTCTCGAATATCTAGAGTGCGGTCTCCGCTTTCCGCTTCACCCTTTCATCTCCGCTCTCTTGACCGCTTTAAACGTCCATCTTTTCCAACTTAACCCAAATGCAATATCTTTGGTGGTTGCCTTCATCATTTTCATGGAGACCAACGGGATTTAGACAACCCTCAATAGCTTTTTCCAAATTTTCCAGATCAGTACCGCTATCCATTATGGTGCCCAGCGTTGCATCTTTTTTCGCCAAAGGCACAAGAAAAGCCCCTTCCCATTCTCTACTCCTCACTCGAATCATGATTGGAAGAGACATTTCTTTTTTGTCACTGGCGTGGGTTCCACCAGATTATCTGTGCTTAGCCTTCCCTGGCGGTTCCCAATTGAAGGGGAGCCTTTCCTTCCGTAGTCTTACTATCCTATCCCGCGATCCATTACTCCTAAGGCTTTGGAGAGGATACTTGCCGCGTTTGCTACATCGGATGGTACTGACTGGACCCCGAAGATGCTATTCTATGCCCCGATCTTGGTTGCCTCCAACATTCTTCCGGCCCCTACCCATTTTAGTAGGGGACTATTAGGTATCTAGACCATACGTTAACACATAAACCATCTCAACACTTCTCCCTCGATAAGCACACCTTCCTAAAACAGTGTATATATGTTCTTCAACCTTTTTAACTGTACTTCTCACACGACTTGCTTGTTTTGCAGATAAAATAATGGCTCCCCCTGGAGATCGTTCGAAACTAGGTGATAAGTTGAGATCCCTCCGTACTCTCGTTACGGAGAAAGATGAGTTGATTTTCGAGATGGCGCCCGGATCTCGGAACTGCACCGCAGCGGACGAGTTGGCGCGGAGCTTGCAAGAAACTGTGCCGCAGGCAGAAGAGGCCCGACTGGCTACTCCAACACCACCTGCTCCGGTAACTGAGAATCCCGAGCTCGTTAGAAATGAGACGGCTACAGGGCACCCCGAAAGTCCCGAAGATTTAATTCCTATGTCTCGGCGATTAGAGCTTACTGCTAGAGAGTTCTCCCCTGACGAAGGGATGTATGATTTCGCCGAGACACTAGTGGACGTCGTTGGAGATGACGAGGAAGAGGGTGAGATAAGCGGTGGTGGACCGATAGGCCCAACGGTGGAGGAGATTGAGCAAGGGGCCAGTCCGGAGGGAGGAGTAAACCAAGAAGCTCCTTCGGATAAAGGGAAAAGACCGGTGGAGGGCCCTACCATTTTGGAGATTGCGGAACCCATTAGAAAAAGTGGGTTAACCGCCGAGTTCCTCGACGCCTTCCGAATAAGAGATATACCGAAACATATAGTGAAGGAATGGCTCGAGATGGGACGTCAGGCAGGCCTAGTACTAGTAAAAGACGGAGTAACCTTTCGGATTCCGAGGGGTGATAGCGTTTCCAATTGACCAGCCTTGACGTATTTTGAAAGAAACCCGTCACTACCACCGCGTGGACGAGACGACCACACGGTATTCACTGACTTCGGTCGGTTGGTGAGCCAGTTTGCGACCGCGCGTCGCATGATTGGAGAGGTTTGGAATCAGATCGGCCATTGTTACTTGCTCTTTGTTTCATCCGTATCTTATATGTTTTCTCGTGGTTTTTGCTTTTCTTTCAGATGGAGCGGACTGTTGTAGAGTTGAGCACCGCAGCCGCAATAGGGGAGTACTGCATGCTCAGGCATTCGGAGCTTGACAGCCCGGATATAATAGGAGAGCAGACGAAGAAGGCCGCTGAAAAATTGATCCAGAATCAGCGGGAAAAGCATGCCCAAGAGATGGCTGCGCTCCGGGAAGAAAATAACAAGGCAATCGAAGCTCTTAACCGGGCTCATCGTAGCGAGTTGACGGAGTGTGCGGCATTTCACATTGGGAAAAGGCATGCCCTTGAGCAGTCCATTAACACCCTCAAGACGAACGAAAAATATGCTCAAGACAAACTGAAGGAGGTTAGGGCTGAGACCGAAGACAAGTTGAAAAAGGCCAAAGATGCCAATGATGCTGATAAGAAGGCTCTCGGGAAGGCTTTGGAGGAGAACAAGGAATTAAAATCAAAGAATGAGTCCCTCCAATCCACCGTGGACAATCTTTGGGCTCGAGCCGCTAGGCTGCCGTCCCAGATCAACGATTGTTTCCGGAAACTGATCTGGGAGTATACAGTGCATTCTCCGACTTTCAAAAACCTGGCGGCCCTAGCTAACGCGACCTCGTCGGCTCTTTATTTTTTTAGAGGGAGTGTCCAGACACAAAGAATTTTGGACATATCCCTAACTCCTGAAGAGAGGGGAAGACTTGATCCCAGTATATCCGGTAAGTTCGAGCCTGTGGATGCAGAAGATAAAAAAGACTGCTCGGGGGATCCGTTCGGGGCGCTCCAATTCAACTTGGAGGAAGACTTGCACCAGCAGCGATATTCAGAGGAGGTCAAAATACCCGAGGAGGGCCCATCGGTGGACGCATTTCGAAGGTTGGCCTCATTATTCCCGGAACCGGTGGGTCCCCTAGTGGGAGACCTTCTTAAAGACGAGGAGGTGATGGGTCAACGTGAGCCCCCATTATACGTTCCTGCTAGTGTGACAGGAGCNAGCCTAGCCATTTTGGTGAAACGTGCTAAATAAAACGAAACGTTCGAATGTAAACTTAAAACATAGTTTGAAAACATTAAAGTTCAACAACAGAATTTAGAGTGTTCTCCAAAGACCGGACTCTATCACCGGACAACGGACGACCTCCTTCCCATGCCCGTCTCATACCTCGTCCGCATACCTACAAAATCTTTAAAGCGGTCACAATTTATTAAAGGAAACTTCACCCACTCTACGCACTATCTTTTCATTTCTTAATTAAACCGTACACACACGCGTGAATCATTTCTTTTAACCGTTTTCTTATTTCCTTCTTCTTTTACCCTTATCATTCCCCTCGTTCTTTAACTTTACTGTTGCCGAGAGTACATGCTCGGTACATGTCCCGCCCAAGCCAACCGTTAGCTGTTGGATGACTCGACGGGCCATATGCTTCCCTTCCCCGGGTGGGTACTTAGGCGCTAACCCTTTTTCCACCCGGGTCCGTTCCGCCCTTTTCGTACGTATCCTTTCCTCTTTGGAACTTATCGTTCCCTTCATCAGGCATGCCCTTCCTTTGGGGAATCGTGTACTAGGCACGATGCCGGGTTCGGTCGAACGGTCCATCCTTCCTCACCCCGAGTCTTCTTAACATTTATCTCGTTCATTCGTGTCTTTCCTTTATTCTTTATTAACCCAATCCCATTCCCTAAGTCGGAACCTTCCCTTACTATATTGTATTCACTCCGCTTACCGTTTGCTTTCGCTTGCTATAATCTTCCCGTGCTTCCCTGCATTTCGTAACAGACCTTAGTTACTCGAATCCCGACGTCATTATTTTATTGTTAACTATTTGATTACCGTAAACCCTACGTGTCCTTTTCCTCCCACGATCCGACGTCGAGACGCAACAAAAACACTTAAACTTAGTATTTCCGCGATAATTCCCTTCTGCTTTGAAAATTCGCGACAATTCTATGCTGTAACTAGGCTCCGCGATAATTTTGCGCTGAAATCGAAATCCGTGATAATTTGTGCATGAATCAAGATCCGCGACAATTTACACTGCAAGCGTTTTTGCGACAATTTTGTTCTTCGACGTTTCCGTGATAATTTTAACCATCGACATTTCCGCGATAATGTTTGCCTTTCTACAAAAAAATCGCGATAATTTTCCAAAGCTTCTAAATCTGCGACAATTTTTCAAGCTCAGAATTTCCGCGACAATTTCCGGATTTTCGTGTCTTAATGATGATTAACTCGTTTTTGGGCCTCCCCACCCCTATTTATAGACATCCTAACTTTCCTAATTCACACTTTAACCCCTCCTTCTTTCCTTTTTGACCTCTCCTTTATCTTTTGCTTTACTTTTCTATTTTCGTTTCCTTTTACTTTCATTTATTCCCATATTCCCAGTTATTCCTCGTCTAGACTTTACCGCTACATTTCCTATTATTCGTTCCATCATACCTTTTTCCTGGCTATTACATCCTTCCCCACTCATTTTGAGGTTCGTCCCGAAACTCGTCCGTACCAATCCTCCATCAACTCCTGCGCTTTCTGTCTAATTTCTCGTTTCGTTTCCCAAGTAGCTTCCCTCTCTCCTAGTGGACATTGTCGGGGACGACGAGGAGGGCGAAATAAGTGGGGGTCGGTCAATAGACCCTCTGGTGGAGGAGATCGTCCGGGAGGCCCGTCCGAAAGAGAAGACAGATCAAGGGGCTTCTTTGGACAAAGGAAAAAGACCGGTGGGGGGCTCCACCGTTTTTGAGGTTGCGGAACCTACTAGGAAAAGTGGGTTAACCGCCGAGTTCCTCGACGCCTTCCGAATAAGGGATATACCCAAGCACGTGGTAAAGGAATGGCTCGAGATGGGGCGTCAGGCTGGCCTAGTACTTGTAAAAGACGGAGTAACCTTTCGGATTCCGAGGGGTGATAGCGTTTCCAATAGGCCAGCCTTGACATATTTTGAAAGGAACCCGTCACTACCACCGCGTGGACGAGATGACCACACGGTATTCACCGACTTAGGTCGGTTGATGAGTCAGTTTGCGAACGAACGTCGCATGATCGGAGAGGTTTGTAATCAAATCGGCCGTTCTTATTTGTTCTTTGTTCCATCCGTATCTTATATTTTTTTTTTGTGATTTTTGCTTTTCTTTCAGATGGAGCGGACGGTTGTAGAGATGAGCACCGCAGCCGCAATAGGGGAGTACTGCATGCTCAGGCATTCGGAGCTTGACAGCCCGGATATAATAGGAGAGCAGACGAAGAAAGCCGCAGAAAAATTGATGCAGAATCAGCGGGAAAAGCATGCCCAAGAGATGGCGGCGCTCCGAGAANGCGCGTCGCATGATCGGAGAGGTTTGTAATCAAATCGGCCGTTCTTATTTGTTCTTTGTTCCATCCGTATCTTATATGTTTTTTGGTGGTTTTTGCTTTTCTTTCAGATGGAGCGGACGGTTGTAGAGATGAGCACCGCAGCCGCAATAGGGTAGTACTGCATGCTCAGGCATTCGGAGCTTGACAGCCCGGATATAATAGGAGAGCAGACGAAGAAAGCCGCAGAAAAATTGATGCTGAATCAGCGGGAAAAGCATGCCCAAGAGATGGCGGCGCTACGAGAAGAAAATAACAAGGCGATCGAAGCTCTTAACCGGGCTCATCGTAGCGAGTTGACGGAGTGTGCGGCATTTCACATTGGTAAAAGGCATGCTCTTGAGCAATCGATCGACACCCTCAAAACGAACGAAAAATATGCTCAAGACAAACTGAAAGAGGTTAGGGCTGAGACCGAAGACAAATTGAAGAAGGCCAAAGATGCCAACGCTGCTGATAAGAAGGCTCTTGGGAAGACCTTGGAGGAGAATAAGGAATTAAAATCAAAGAATGAGTCCCTCCAATCCACCGTGGACCGTCTTCGGGCTCGAGCCGCTAGGTTGCCGTCCCAGATCAACGATTGTTTCTGGAAGCTGATCTGGGAGTATACAGTGCATTCTCCGACTTTCAGGAACCTGGCGGCCCTAGCTAGTGCGCCCTCGTCTGCTCTTTATTTTTTTAGAGGGAGTGTCCAGACACAAAGAATTTTGGACATATCCCTAACTCCTGAAGAGAGGGGAAGACTTGATCCCAGTATATCCGGTAAGTTCGAGCCTGTGGATGCAGAAGATAAAAAAGACTGCTCGGGGGATCCGTTCGGGGCGCTCCAATTCAACTTGGAGGAAGACTTGCACCAGCAGCGATATTCAGAGGAGGTCAAAATACCCGAGGAGGGCCCATCGGTGGACGCATTTTGAAGGTTGGCCTCATTATTCCCGGAACCGGTGGGTCCCCTAGTGGGAGACCTTCTTAAAGACGAGGAGGTGATGGGTCAACGTGAGCCCCCATTATACGTTCCTGCTAGTGTGACAGGAGCGCCATGGGGTCGAGATGGCGGGCTTTATTCCCCAGAAGTTGACCGTTGCGGGGACTAAAGAAAAAGAGACTCATCATCCCTCCTCGACAATTAAGCTGGTAAGAAAGCGCCCTAGCGAAACCGGTGAAGGTTCGGGCTCCAAGAAGAAAAAATAAACCTCTATATATGTTTTCTTCAGTTTTGTACTCTCCGCACTTTGTATTCCCCTTTTATATATGAAATTGATCTTCGTTTTTCCTTTTCATTTCTCCACTGTACTTCCAATAAAGAAACGCACTCCAAGTAGCACAACTTCTCCTCCTTTAAACCCAAGAAATATATAATTCCGAATAATCCAAATCAAGAAATGAACTTTCGAGATAATAAGAATATATACGAATCTCCGGTATGGATGCGCAATAATAACGCATATAATAATAATAAGGATGCTTAAAAGTCCCCAGTGTAGCGGAGCTTGTATAAGTCTGCGATAACTCTAAGGCGAACGCCTCTTTGAAATGAGTAGATACTCAAAATAAGTCCACCGTTCTGCATTCACCAATATATCTTTGCCAACGGTATACACTTACACCCGGGGTCATCACACTCTCGCCACCGGTATATACTTGCACCCGGGGCCGTCACACTCTCGCCGCAGGTATATACTTGCACCCGGGGCCATCATACTCTCGCCACCGGTATATACTTGCACCCGGGGCCATCATACTCTCGCCGCCTGTATATACTTGCACCCGGGGCCATCACACTTACTCGGCCCGTCCATAAGACGGCGCCGTCGTACATTCGACCCGTTCATAAAACGGTGTTATTCAGCCCGTCCATAAGACGGTGGCATGCGGAAAAGGACCAGCCTCCGGCGAGGGTGCGACCCTCGTCGGCGTGTCATGGAGGAGTCAGGTATTTACTTGCACCCTGATTTGCCATGGACATATACATCACAACAAACAGGCCTCTTAACATATTCCAACAGTCATTATGCACAGACGGTTCTGCCGCGGACAGGAAGACTCATCATGTTCAAAATATTTTGACACAGTATTTAATTTGACGAGTTTGAAAATGATCGACTATAAGACAGGTGGTACATTGCGTTTGTAATCTAACTTATTTAATTTATTCCATCCTCCTTCGTACTAAAAGGCAATGGACCTACTCCTACCTTACCAGTCCCCTAGTCGATTGAATTCATGTCGTCAAAAAAGATACTTAAAAAATTAGAATATGACCACAAAAAGAGGGGAAATTTTTATTTTCAAAAAGATCGATGAGTCACGTCTATACATAATACTTGCGCAAATTGGAAATATGCCAAGTCCGTGGCAGCTCCTCCCAGCTCATATTTGCGATTTTGTACGTTACTTCCTTCACTACGGCCGTTACTCTGTACGGTCCTTCCCACTTTCGATCCAACTTGCCAACATGCTTTGAGACTTCCACTTTCTTAAGAATCAAGTCTCCAACTTTTAACAACATAGGTCGAACGCCTTTGTCGTGCCTCATAGCCATCCGCCTTTTACATACCTCCATTCGTATTGCGGCTCTATCGCGGATATCATCAATACAGTNTCTATCACGGATATCATCAATACAGTGAAGGTCCAACTTTCTCATATCCTCGTTCAACACCTCGTCATAAGCGATAACTCTTTCCGATAAAATAGTCACTTCTACCGGAGACACGGCCTCAGAGCCATATACTAAAGAGAAGGGGCTGAATCCGGTAGTGGACCTCGGTGATGTCCGATATGCCCACATCACATTATGCAATTCATCCACCCAAGAGCCTTTGGATTCATCTATTCGTCTTTTCAGCTGTTGTAGGATAATACGGTTGATAACCTCTGTAAGCCCGTTCGTTTCCGGGTGTGCCACGGAGGTAAACCGCTATTCAATTCCATAATTCTCACACCATTCATTAACCCTCTTTCTAGCAAATTGCGTTCCGTTATCTGATACCAAAATCCTGGGAATTCCGAATCGACACACGATGTACCTCCAAAGGAAACTGATAACTTCCTGTTCCCGAACTCGCGATACAGCTTCAACATCTATCCACTTAGAAAAATGTTCCACAGCCACGATACAGAATTTCTTTTGGCTAGGTGCCTTCGGAAATGGTCCTAAAATATCGATGCCCACATATCGAAAGGACATGTTGTCGGTAAAGGTTTCATACTAGCTCTCGGTACATGATGCACGTTTGAGTGGAACTGACAAGCAGAACAAGCCCGAACAAAATTCACACAATCTTTCACCAGTGTTGGCCAAAAATAACCGGCCCTCTTAACCTTATTCGCTAAGGATCGACCTGCTGAATGATCACCACAGTCCCCAGCGTGAACTTCTTCTATAACGGCCTTTGCCTGTACTGGGGACAAACATCGAAGATATGGCCTCCGAAATTCTTCTTATACAGCTTATCATCCACATAGACAAAATTTGTAGCTCTTTGCATAGTTCTTCGGGCCTCGCCTTCGTCGGTAGGCAATTCTCTCTTGATTAGATAATTTACAATAGCATCCTTCCAAGATGGCTCGTCGGTTATGGCATCCAATAAAAACCATGTCTCATTTGAAAGTTCCAAATTAGCCACCTCGGCTGTCTGTTTCTCCACATGACTGATAGAGGGCTGGTAGTGGATCATTGTTGTTATCTTTGACTCATCCGAGAGTTCTAAAATCGTCGCCGCCTTTGCAAGACCGTCTGCACGCGTGTTTTCCTCCCTTGGGATATACGTAAGCGTGAATATCTTAAGATTCTTAGCCGCCTCTTTGAGCTTTTCTAAATACCTCCACAAATGGTTCCCAGTTGCGTAAGTTCTGCAAATTGGTTCACCACTAACTGCGAATCAGAATGAGCATGCAAACGAACGATTCCAATTTCCACTGCCAAGTTAATACCAAATATCAAGGCTTCATACTCGGCGACGTTGTTAGTTGCGGGGAAGCGCAACTTTACAGCATATTCATGTTCTTCACCAGATTTCCTTTCTTTAAAATAAACACAATATCGGCTCACCCGGCAGACACCGATCCATCTACAAAGGCGTCTCAGTACTCCTGAATACCCAACTCCTCCGACCGAGTCATCTCTACTATGAAATCCACTAACACCTGGGCCTTTAATGCTCGCCTGGAGATATACTCTATTTGATACTGCCCTAATTCGATATTCCACTTTGCTAGCCTGCCAGAGGCATCAATCTTTGATAACACGCTTTGGATAGGCTGATCTGTCAAGACTGCAATATGATGTCCTTGAAAATAGTGCCTCAATTTCCGTGAGGCGACTATCAGAGCTAATACGAACTTCTCTAGGTCTGTATATCGGGACTCCGCTCCCTGCAATTTCCTGCTCACATAATATATCGGTCTATGTTCATTATCGCTAAGTCTGACCAATGCGGCGCTCACTGCCTCTTTTGTCACTGCCAAATATAAACCCAACGGTTCCCCCGGTGAAGGAGGTGACATAAACGGTGGTTTACTCAGATAATCTTTCAAACTCTCAAAAGCCCTGCTACATTCGTCGTCCCAATACAAAATATTCGTCTTACGCAAAACCTTAAAAAACGGCAAATTTCTCTCTGGTGATCGCGAAATGAAGCGATTCAATGAGGCCAATCTTCCAGTTAGCCTTTGAACTTCCCTAACAGTCGTCGAAGGGGTCATTTCCTGGATAGCTGTTATCTTGTCAGGATTCATCTCAATTCCTCTCTCAGATACCGTAAAGCCGAGAACTTGCCACCTTTCACACAAAACGCACACTTAAGCAGATTCAATTTCATCCCATACTTTCTCAGTACACCAAAATAATCGTTCAAATACTGGATGTGGTTATCCCAATGTTTACTCTTTATAATATATCTGATATAAACCTCCAAAGATTTTCCGATCATATCTTTGAACAGAATTCATTAAACGTTGATAGGGGCCCAGCATTTTTCAACCAATCTATAGAAAATTTGATTTATCCTTAAAGCATCTAACATACTAAGAATTCAAAGCCCCCGGATCAACCCCCACATAATCCCGATAAGACCAAGCAAAAACATCTACGTTACTTTGCAAAAAAGAAATTACCTCCCTCTCAACATCTGGTGACAACTCAGAACCGATCGTCACTGTCTTTTCTAGATTACCGGGGAATAAAGGCACTGTCTTGATTCCCAGAGGCTCCATCTTCATATCATTCTCTTTAAACTTCTTGAGAGACGGTCCTTGCAGGGGCTGGTGGGTAAGCTTCATACATGTACCCTTGCTGATTTCTTTGCGGCTGATTTCTGCCGTGACCACGAAGTGGTTTCCTCTTCCTCCGTCTTCACCATTAAAGAATCCACAATTGTTGTGAGGACACAAGCTATATATGAGGTTGGGCCCACCATGTGTGAGCTTACGTCCTCGGGAGAGCGAAGCTCTACCTTGGTTTCCACTATAATAATCAAAGGATACATGTACAATGATATGACAATAATACTCCCGATGAAAACGGCTCGAAAAACGATCGAAAACACTCCGTCACGATGAAACTGCTGAAAACTCGCGAATAGTGATGTTTCAGCATGATATCGCGACATCACAAGAACTCGTGAATAGTAACTTCTGAACAAGAACTCGCGAATAGTAACTTCTGAACAAGAACTCGCAAATAGTAACTTCTGAACAAGAACTCGCGAATAGTAATGAACAAGAACTCGAGAATAGTAACTCCCGAACAAGAACTCGCGAATAGTAACTCCCGAACAAGAACTCGAGAATAGTAACTCCCGAACAAGAACTCGCGAATAGTAACTCCCGAACAAGAACTCGCGAATAGTAACTCCCGAAATAGAACTCGCGAATAGTAACTCACGTGAAGCTGGTCGCGAGTTTTGGTTCGAAAACTCGCGAGTGGGCCTGAAAAACGAGATCTCATGAGTACCTTAACGAATTCGAGCCAAAGCCTTGCCTTCGGAGGTACAGAAAGGGTCAGAATCCCTTTTCAATGCCTTGGGGCTCCTATTTATAGAGAAATCCAGCCTAATTAATAAGTTTCAGGCCAGGAGCCCAATTTCACTGGATTAAGCCAATTGCGTCTTGTTAAAAACATGTAATGAGGGGTAGTTTAGTAAATTAACATAAGAAGAGGGAATTTTAGAAGGAGGGGTTAAAGGGTCATTTAGACAAGTTAAGAAACCTATAAATAGGATTGGGATGGAAAGATGGGTCATTCGGCACAAAAAACGTGAGAAAATTCGAGCGAAATCGAAATTATCGCAGAAATTGGAACCTTCTCTGATCTAGTCTAAAAATATTTTGGGTATTTATTTTTAGATCAGTCAATTTTTTAATTATTCGGAATTCAGTTTATGTGGGGACACGAGCGATATACGAGGTTTGGCCCACAATGTGTGGGCTAACGTCCTCGGGAGAGTGAAGCTCTACCTTGGTTTCCACTATAATAATCAAAGAATACAATTTCAATGCTGTGATATCAATAATCAAGATGGAAGCGGATCGGAAAAAGATCGGGAGTGCCAAAAACACTCCGTTACGGCGAAACTGCCAAAAGCTCCGTTACCGTGAAACTGCCAAAGCTCTGTTACCGTGAAACTGTCAAAGCTCTGTTACCGTGAAACTGCCAAAAGCTCCGTTACGGTGAAACTACCCAAAAGTTTTGGTACGATTTCTCGTGAATAGTGACACAAAAGGATGTGGTCGCGAGATTTGGAGCGAAATCTCGCGAATAGTAGCTCAAAGAGGGTGCGCGAGCTCGCCCAACTAACATATAATATTAAAATACACATGAATAAATGTCATACCGTAACAGAACTCTAGAAATGCACTTCGATCGACAATTAGCCAAAAATAACAACGAGATAATACCGGAAGTACCCGTAAAATAATTCCTCGCTTCCAGTTACCGAATGCTCACCCAAAAACGCCGCCACAGTCCAAAACTGCTAGAAACGTTGATCGAAAGCTCATAAGAAAGCCCGGAATGTCCAAATTACAAAAATACCCTCGAAACAATGAAGTGACGTAGATTCACGAGATCATCGAGAATACCACCTAACCACGTCGGACGAGCTCCCGGGATGTCATAATACCGAAAATACTCCCGGGAAATATCAATAGTCCCCTGGTTTTCATATTCAGATTCTGATTCGTAAACCATATCACATTAGCTCGTCCCGAAAGTCGATTATCCTTCGGGAGCCGACTGAAGAAATTGACACTAAGAAAGTCAGATTCTGAGGTCGTAAAATCTCATTTCGGGCTCAGGAAGGTCTCCCCCCTGGTACAGCAATTCGAACGAAATCTCGCGACTACTTCCATCGCACAATAAACTTCGCTTGGAACGAAATCCCGCGACTGCATAGACTGCACAGTTACTCTCGCGACATAAATCTCGCGACGGAACAGTGAAATCAGACTTTAACTTGAAAACGAAATCTCGCGACGGAACAGTGAAAACAGACTAAACTTGAGACGAAATCTCGACCGCATATGACTCTCGCGACTTTTGGTACGAAAACTCGCGAGACACTTATAAAAATCTGAAAAAATTTCTAAATATTCAAAAAACCTCAATTTTGAGATCTTCACACTATGTCCTCCGACTCCGCTCATTCCTCGAACTCCGATGCCTCGTCTTCTCATTCCTTGGACTCCTCATCCAACTCGGGGAGTTCCAATTCAAGTCTTTCAGCTTTCCGTTCTCCAATTACGAACCCTTATCCACACTTTTAAGATCGAATCACACATCTCGAGAATACGATCGGTCCTCAGAGTTCTGCCGTCAATGCCCTCAAATCTTTTGACCGGCTCTTTACCATGCATCCCTGGAAATGGAAATCTCTCGTGGAAAATTACTATCTCCCTTCCGATTGTGTTCTCTACCAGCCGGGTCCCTCTGATCGGATCCTACGTCCACCGATTGGTACCCACACTGTCTGTCTTGAGTATCTAGAGTGTGGTCTCCGCTTTCCGCTTCACCCGTTCATTTCAACTCACCTAAATATCCACCCCTTTCAGTTGAATCCAAACTCGATATCCTTGGTGGTTGCCTTTATCATTTTTATGGAGACCAATGGGATTTTGATGACCTTCGACACCTTCTTCCAAATATTTCAAATCAGTTCCACTATCCATTACGGGGCTCAGGGTTGTATCTTTTTCCGTCTAAGGCATAAGAAGAGCCTTTTTCCATTCTCAAACCCCCAATCCAACCACGACTGGAAGAGACACTTCTTTTTTGTCACTTGCCTAGGCTCCACTAGGTTGTCTGCACTTAGCCTTCCTTGGCGGTTCCCAACTGAGCAGGAACCTTTCCTTCCGGATTCTTATTATCCTATCCCGAGATCCGTTACTCCAAAAGCTTTGGAGAAGATATTTATCGCGTGTGCCAGATCGGATGACACTGATTGGACCCCGAACACGCTTTTCCATGCTCCGATCTTGGTCGCCTCCAACGTCCTTCGGCCCCTACCCATTTCAGTAGGAACTTTTAGGTATCTAGCCACGCCATAATACTTAATCATCTCAACAACTCTTCCTCGATCAAAAAACCTTTCCAAAACCAGCGCATATATATATGTATACTGTGTCTTTCAACAGTATTTTCACGTTACTGCTTATTTTGCGATAAAAAATGGCTCCCCTGAAGGTCATTCGAGATTAGGCGACAAACTGAGATCACTCCGTAATTTGTTAGGAAAAGGATGAGCTGATCTTCGAGATGGCGCCGGTCTCGGAACCGCACTGCCGCGGACGAGTTGCGCAAAGCTTGCAAGAAACGGTGCCGCAGGCAGAAGGGCCCGCCCGGTTACTCAACGCCACCTCTCGTAATTGAGAATCCCGAGCCCGCAGAGACGAGCGGCTACAGAGCCCCCCGAGGAAGATTTAATTCCTTGTCTCGGCGGTTAGGCTACTCTAGAGAGTTTCGAAGGGATGTACGACTTCGCCGAGACACTAGTGGATGTTGTCGGAGGAGGGGGGGTCAACCGATAGACCCGCTGGTGGAGGAGATTGTCCGGGAGACCCGTCCGATGGGGAGAATAAATCAAGAAGCTCTTCGGATAGAGGGAAAAGACCGGTGAGGGCCCACCTTTTGGAGATTGCGGAACCCGTTAGGAAGAGTGGGTTAACCGCCGAGTTCCTTGACGCCTTCCGAATAGAGATATACCGAAACACGTAGTGAAGGAATGGCTCGAGATGGGACGTCAGGCTGGCCTGGTACTAATAAAAGATGGAGTCACCTTTCGGATTCCGAGGGGTGATAGTGTTTCCAATAGACCGGCCTTGACGTATTTTGAAAGAAACCCGTCACTACCGCCGCGTGGGCGAGATGACCACACGGTATTCACCACTTCGGTCGGTTGATGAGCCAGTTTGCGACCGCACGTCGCATGATGGGAGAGGTTTGTAATCAGATCGGCCAGTGTTACTTACTCTTTGTTTCATCCGTATCTTATATGTTTTTCTTTGTTTTTGCTTTTCTTTCAGATGGACGAGGGTCCTACTGTATGCTCAGGCATTCGGAGCTTGACAGTCCGGATCTAATAGGAGAGCAGACAAAGAAAGCCGCTGAAAAGTTGATACAGAATCAGCGGGTCAAGCATGCCCAAGAGATGGCGGCGCTCCGGGAAGAACATAACAAGGCGATCGATGCCATAATTCGGGTTCATCGTAGTGAATTAACGGAGTGTGCGGCGTTTCACATTGGGAAAAGGCATGCTCATGAGCAATCCATCGACACCCTCAAAACGAACGAAAAATATGCTCAAGACAAGCATATTGAAAAAGGTGAAGGAGGTTAGGGCTGAGACCGAAGACAAATTGAAAAAGGTGAAAGAGGCCAATGTTGCTGATAAGAAGGCCTTGGAGGAGAACAAAGAATTAAAATCAAAGAATGAGTCCCTCCAATCCACCGTGGACAGTCTTTGGGCTCGAGCCACTAGGTTGGCATCCCAGGTCAACGATTGCTTCCGGAAACTAATTTGGGAGTATACAGTGCACTCCCCGACTTTCCGAATCCTCGCGGCTCTAGCTAATGCGACCTCGTCTGCTCTATATTTCTTTAGAGGGAGTGTCCAGACACAAAGAATCCTGGGCATATCCCTAACTCCTGAAGAGAGGGGAAGACTTGATCCCAGTCTATCCGATAAGTTCGAGCCTGTGGAGGCGGAGGATAAATTAGACTGCTCGGGGGATCCGTTCGGGGTGCTCCAATTCAACTTGGAGGAGGACTTGCACCAGCAGCTATATTCGGAGGAGATCAAAATACCCGAGGAGGGTCCACCGGCGGACGCATTTCGAAGGTTGGCCGCATTATTCCCGGAACCGGTGGGTCCCCTTGTGGGAGATCTTCTTAAAGACGAGGAGGTGATGGGTCAACGTGACCCTCCATTATACGTTCCTGTAGTGTGACAGGAGCTCGGGAGCGCCATGAGGTCGAGATGGCGAGCTTTATTCCCGAGAAGTTGACCGTTGCAGAACTAAAGAAAAAGAGACCGATATTCCCTCCTCGACTATTAAGCTGGTAAGAAAGCCCCTAGCGAACCCGGTGAAGGCTCGGGCTCCAAGAAGAAGAAGAAATAAACTTCCACATGTGTTTTCTTCATTTTTGTGCTCTCCGCATCTTGTATCACTTACGTGTATATAAAATTTGATATTGAATTCTTCTCAATTTCTCACTGTAATTCAATAATCACATAACTCTGAATAATCCGTCTTCTCTTCTTTTCATTTTAATTTATCGCATCATTCTTCAAGGAATATATAGCTCCGAATAATTCAAATCAACAAATATATTTCCCAGATAATAAGAATCTGCCTGAATCTCAAGTCGGAAGGCTCAATAATAACACATATAATAAGGATAGTGATCCGTAAGAGTCCCCAGTGTAGCGAGACTTGAATAAGTCGGCGATAACTCTAAGGCGAATGACTATTTAAAATGAGTAGATACCTAAAATGAATCCACCGCTCTGCCTTTACAAATATATCTTTGCCACCGGTATATGCTTACGCCCGGGGCCATCACTCACTCGCCGCCGGTATAAACTTGCACCCGGAGCCATCACACTCTCGCCACCGGTATATACTTGCTCCCGGGGCCATCACACTCTCACCACCGGTATATACTTGCACCCGGGTCCATCACACTCTCGACCCGTTCATAAAACAGTGTCATTTGGCCCGTCCATAAGACGGTGCCATCGCACTCTCGACCCGTTCATAAAACGGTGTCATTCGGCCCGTCCATAAGACGGTGCCATGCGGAAAAGGACAAGCCTCCGGCGAGGGCGCGACCCTCGTCGGCGTGTCATGGAGGAGTCAGGTATATACTTGCACCCTGATTTGCCACGGAAATATACATCACAACAAACAGGCCTCTTAACATATTCCAACAATCATTATGTATAGACGGTTCTGCCGCGGACACGAAGACTCATCACGTTCAAAATATTTTGACACAGTATTTAATTTGACGAGTTTGAAAACGATCGACTATAAGACAGGTGGTACATTGCGTTTCTAACCTAACTTATTTAATTTATTCCATCCTCTTTCGTACTAAGATGCAATGGACCTACTCCTACCTTACCAGTCCCCTAGTCGATTGAATTCATGTCGTCAAAAAAGATTCTTAAAAAATTAGAATATGACCACAAAAAGGAGGGGAAATTTTTATTTTCAAAAAGATCGATGAGTCACGTCTATACATAATACCTGCGCAAATTGGAAATATGTCAAGTCCGTGGCAGCTCCTCCCGCTCATATTTGCGATTTTGTACGTTCCTTCCTTCACTACGGCCGTTACTCTGTACGGTCCTTCCCACTTTCGATCCAACTTCCCAACATGCTTCGAGACTTCCACTTTCTTAAGAATCAAGTCTCCAACTTTTAACAACATAGGTCGAACGCCTTTGTCGTGCTTTTTAGCCATCCGCCTTTTACATACCTCCATTCGTATTGCGGCTCTATCACGGATATCGTCAATACAGTGAAGGTCCAACTTTCTCATATCCTCGTTCAACACCTCGTCATAAGCGATAACTCTTTCCGATAAAATAGTCACTTCTACCGGAGACACGGCCTCANTCCGGTTGCGGATTCATCGACGCCTCTCACGTTTAGCCAGGAAAGTCTCAGGGACCTGTTCCAGACCATGGCAAGTTCCCTAGTTAGCGCAATAAGACAGGGGCAGACGGAGAGGGGAAACTCCGTGCAAATGGAACCAGTGGCAAGGCCCGAAAAGGGTAGGATGTACTACAACGAGGCATTAAAGAAGGCTGTAATGAACAGCTTCACGGGGGATAAGATGGGAGATGCGGATGCGTGGATTATCCGCCTTGAGGAGAAGTTCGAACTGATCGAAGCCCCAGAGGAGCTTAGGGCAGGATTGGCCAAACTATGGTTCGATGGTAGTACCGCTCGATGGTGGGGGAGTGTGTCGGCCACATTACTGAAGGATGGGCCTATCTCTTGGGCAAAGTTTAAGAATGCGTTCTTGGACTACTACGTGTCGAAAGGACTTAATAAAGTTAAGAGGGCCGAATTTGACAGATTGTTTCAAGGGAACCGCCCCGTTATGGAATACATGCAAGAATTCATTGAGCTAGGCATCTACGCCCCCGAGATCATGGGGAGTGAACAGGAAAAGATGCACCGCTTCACGGAAGGGCTAAAATCAAAGAAAAAAAAAACACCGGGATCCGAAGCCATGGAGGCAAATAGAATCTACAAAGGGTGCACGGTGGAAGTGGACAAAGTGCGAACAGAGGCAGATATGATTGAGTTAGGGGATATGGGATTCAATACCATACTAGGAATGGATTGGTTATCTAAGTACGATGCACATGTAAGATTTCGGGAACGTACGATCACGTTTAGTACGCCCCGAGAGGGGAGACAGGACATGGTCGGAGAATCAATTACGAGTGAGGAGGAGGAATATATGGACCGATTGAACTGGCTAGCATTTGTCGCGACGGAGAAGGAAGGGACACCATTGGAGTCCGTTCCAATAGTTTGTGAATACATCGATGTATTTCCCGACGAGCTGCCGGGGCAACCGCCTCAGAGAGAAGTAGAAATGGGAATAGAACTACTCCCTGGAACGCAACCGATTTCTAAGGCCCCATACCGAATGGCACCCCGAGAAATGCAAGAACTGAAGCAACAGATTGAGTCGCTATTGGAAAAAGGATTTCTAAGGCCAAGCAATTCCCCTTGGGGAGCACCAGTATT
>RWGZ01000444.1:1270278-1474193 GCA_009725065.1 Utricularia reniformis
GACTACAGAGAATTAAACAAGGTCACGATAAAGAATAAGTACCCGTTGCCTAGGATCGACGACTTGTTTGATCAGTTACAAGGTGCAAAGGTATTCTCAAAATTAGACCTGAGGTCAGGGTACCATCAAGTTCGAGTAAGAGAAGGAGACATACCAAAGAAAGCCATTCGAACGAGGTACGGCCATTACGAATGCACGGTGGTACCGTTTGGATTAACTAATGCCCCAACAATTTTCATGGATTTGATGAATTGGGTGTTTCGTCAATACCTAGACAAGTTTGTGGTGGTGTTCATTGACGACATCCTAGTTTACTCTCGCAACCAGGAAGAACACGAGCAACATTTGAGAATAGTGTTACAGACTCTCAGACAAGTGAAGTTATATGCCAAATACAACAAGTGTGAATTCTGGATGGAGAGCATAGCTTTCCTTGGCCACGTAATATCAGCAGGGGGGTGACGGTAGACCCAACAAAGATAGAAACAGTTACGAATTGGCTAAGGCCGACAAATGCTCGGGAAGTAAGGAGTTTCTTAGGTTTAGCCGGGTACTACCAGAAATTCATCGAAGGGTTCGCAAGGATTGCTAAACCGTTGACAAATTTGACCCGAAAGGAAACGAGGTATACGTGGGATGAGAAATGCGAAGAGAGTTTTGAATGCCTCAAGGCGAAACCGACATATGCTCCAATACTAGTATTACCCACACCAGGGCAGGATTTCACGGTATACAGCGACGCTTCGAAAGAAGGACTCGGGTGTGTACTGATACAAGGGGGTAAAGTTATAGCATATGCATCACGTCAGTTGAAGATACATGAGTTAAACTACCCGACACATGATTTGGAATTAGCCGCGGTAGTATTCGCACTCAAGATTTGGAGACATTACTTGTACGGGGTGAAATGCGAGATATTCACCGACCACAAGAGTTTGATGTACCTATTCACTCAGAAGGAACTTAATATGAGACAACGGAGATGGTTGGAAGTGATAAAAGATTACGATCTGGACATCCAATATCACCCCGGAAAGGCAAACCAAGTAGCCGATGCATTGAGCAGAAAGACTCATGGCGCGCTAGCCAACACGTTGATTAGGGAAATGGAGAGCCTGCAACTGGAAATGGTATAATTGACCACAGTCATGTTAGATACGATTACCGCGAAGCCGGGGATACTGGAGGAGGTACTAGAAGCACATATATCGGACCCTGAGAAACCCGTGACGCGAAAAGGGGGGACAAAACCGATAAATGGGAAATAAGCAAAGGAAGCGACAGGCTAATCCGAATGAATGAACGTATATGAGTACCAAACAGACCAGAGTTAAGAAAGAAGATTATGACGGAAGCACACAGTTCAGCATTCTCAGTTCACCCAGGAAGTACTAAGATGTATCGAGACCTAAAGACGCACTGGTGGTGGAATGGAATGAAAAACGAGATTGCCAACTTTGTGGTTAAATTCGAAAACTGCCAACGAGTTAAGGCCGAACACCAACGCCCGGGGGGCGAACTACAACCCTTAGAAATTCCAGAATGGAAATGGGATAGCATCGGCATGGACTTTGTGGTAGGACTACCCAAGAGCCTACGGAAGAACGACGCAATATGGGTAGTGGTGGACCGTCTTACGAATGCGGCTCACTTTTTAGCAGTCAAGACAACGTACGGAGTGGACAGGCTAGCCAGAATATATGTGGATAACATAGTCAGATTACATGGAGTTCCAGTAAATATCGTGTCAGACAGGGACCCGAGATTCACGTCTAGATTTTGGCAGAGTTTACATGCGGGGAAATGAAAATCTATAATAGAAGATTATCACTTCCTTCCGACTGCGTTTTGTACCAACCTGGTCCCATTGATCGGATTTTGTGTCCACTGGTTGGCGCTCATACTATCTGCTCGAATACTTAGAATGTTGGCTCCGCTTTCCACTTGATCCATTCATAATAAAACTCATAACTCATTTGAACATGCACCTCTTCCAACTGAATCCGAATTCAATCTCTCTTGTGGTTGCCTTCATCAATTTCATGGAAACTAGTCATATTTCAATGACTATAGACTGTTTCTTTCAAATTATTCAAATTAGAACAGCTATCTGTAATGACACTAATTTGGGCCTAGCTGATTTGGTAAAAACGTGCTAAATAAAACGAAACGTTCGAATGTAAACTCAAAACATAGTTCAAAAACATTAAAGTCTAGCAACATAATTTAGAGTGTTCTCAAAAGACCGGACTCTATCACCGGACAACCGACGACCTCCTTCCCATGCCCTTCTCAAACCTAGTCCGCGTCACCTACAAAATCTGTAAAGCGGTCACAATCTATTAAAGGAAACTTCACACACGCCATACTTATCCTTTTCATTTCTTAAATACACCCTACACACACGCGTAAGTCGTTTCTTTTAATCATTTTCTCATTCTCTTCTTCTTAATCTTTTACCCTTATCATTCCCTTCATGCTTTTAACTTTACTGTTGCAGAGAGTAACATGCTCGGTACATGTCCCGCCCAAGCCAACCGTTAGCTGTTGGATGACTCGAAGGGCCATGTGCTTCCCTTCCTCGGGTGGCTACTTAGGCGCTACCCATTTTTCCACCCGGATCCGTTTTGCCCTTTTCGTACGTATCTTTCCATCTTTGGAACTTATCATTCCCTTCATTAGGCATGCCCTTCCTTTGGCGAATCGTGTACTAGACACGATGCAGGGTTCGGTCGGACGGTCCATCCTTCCTCACCCCGAGTCTTATTAACATTTGTCTCATTCATTCGTGTCTTTTACTTTCGTTCTTAATGACCCAATCCAGTTTCCTAAGTTTGAACCTTCCCTTACTACATTGTGTTCACTCCGCTTACCTGTTGTTTTCACTTGTTATAATCCCTTGCGCTTCCCTGCAATCCGTACCATATTTCAGTACTTGATTTTTGATGTTATTATTTTATTATTGACTGTTTGGTTACCGTAAACCCTTCGTATCTTTCTCCTTCACGATCCGACGTTGGGACGCGACGAAAACACCCAAATTGTATGTTTCCGTGATAAAACTACCCTGTTCTCAAAATCCGCTATAAAACAGGTTTGTGGTTTAGGTTTTCGCGATAATCTTACACGTTCTGCATTTCCGCGATAATTTGCTCTCTTCGAAGGATTAGCGATAATTTGATCGCTGGAAGATTTCCACGATCATTTTCCACTTAACCGATTTTTCACAACAAGGTTGCAAGCTCGTATTTTTCCCGATAATGTTGTTCGTTAAAAATCCGCGATAATTTGTATTGTTTCGTAAATTCGCGATAATTTCTTGCTTCGGCGTTTTTCGTACGTTTTTTGTGGTTTATTGATAAGCGACTTGGTTTTGGGCCTTTTAACCTCTATTTATAGGCATTTTGACTTTCCTAATTCACATTTTAACCCCTCCTTCTTTTCATTTTGACCCCTCCTTTATCTTTTGCTTTACCTTTCAATCCTTTCGTTCCCTTTATCGTTCATTCGTTCCCGTATCCCTAGTTATTCCTCATCTATACTTTACCACTATATTCCATGCTATTATTCTAACATACCTTTTTGCTGGCTATTAAACTATCCATGACGGTGCTCTACCTTTATATTTTTCAGCCTAAGACACCAAAAAAGCCAATTTCTATTTTCCAATCCTCAATCGAACCATGATTGGAAGAGGCATTTCTTTTTGTCACATGTGTGGGATCCAGAAGGATGTCCACACTCAGACTCCCTTGGCGGTTCCCGGTTGAAGGAGAACCTTTTTTTTCATAGTCTTATTATTCTGTTCCGCGGGCGGTTACTCCCAAGCCCTTTGAAAAAATTCTCTTCGTGTGTGCCAGATCGGATGGTGTTGATCAGCTGCCCCGATCCTGGTAGCCTTGGAGCTTCTCCTTGCTCCTCCCCACTTTAGTAGGGAATTATTAAGTACCTATCTCATGCATTCACACCTGGACCATCTCGATAGATTTCTCTGTGATAGGGAAAAAACTTCTTTGTATAAATATAGATTTTCCTTATCACTTTTATTCCATATTGCTCATACGACTTGTTTGTTTTGTAGATAAAATAACTGCTCCCGCTGAAGATCCATCCGTGCGCTGGTAATAGAAACTAATGATCTCAAATTTGGGATGGCGCCTTGGGTCCGGAATCGAACTGTAGTCGCTACATCGACACTCATTCAACAGGTTGCAGAACCGCTAAATGATGAAGTCCGGCCCACGACTCCTCCGCACCACCCTCGATAAGGGAGTCTCCAGAACAAGGATAAATTATGCCGGTGCGGAGGTTCTTGAGAACATTGAAGACCCGACTCCTGTGGCTCGGCAATTGGAGTTTAACCACGATGATCCCGCTCCCGAAGGGGGGATATGTGATTTCGCTGAGGCGTTAATTAACGTCTTCGGGGACGACGAGTAGGGTGAAATAAGCGGGGATCAGTCAACAGATCCGCCGGTGGAAGAAGTGTGGCAGGATACCCGTCCGGACAAAGGAAAACTGCCCGTGGAAGGTCCATCTCTTCTAGAATTACTGGAGACCCATAGAAAAAGAGGGATGGATGCTAACATCCTTGAAGCCTTCGTATAAGACATTCGGAAGCTCACTGTGAAGGATTGGCTCGAGATGGGACGCCATGCCGGCATCATAAAGATAAAGGACTGAGTGGCCATTCCGATCCCGTGAACCGATAAAGTTAGCAAAAATCCAGCCCTGGATTACTTTCTACGGCACCCAAAGCTACCACCACATGATAGGGATGATCACACAACATTCACTGACTTTAGCAGGTTGATGAGTCAGGTTTCGGCGATACGTCGTATAGGGGGAGAGGTTTGTAACCATTCTCAATTAAAAATTACTTGCGCCCGATGCATATACATATATATATTCCTAACTCTTGTTTTTATTTCAGATGGGGCGAACATGCGTAGAGCTGGGTGTCACAGCTGTTGTTTGGGAATACTGCATGTTGAGACATTCCGAGCTCGCACATCCAGATATTATCGGGGAGATAACCAAGAAGGGCGTGGAGAAACTAATGCAAAACCAGCAAGAGAAGCATGCACAAGACATAGTGGCGCTTAGTACTGAAGCCCTGTTCGTTGGTAAGAAGCATGGTCTCGAACAGTCCATAAGTACTCTGAAGGAGAATCTTAAATATGCAAAGGACAAGCTGGAAGAAAACTGAGTCGAGCCCGAGGCAAAATTGAAGAAGGCCAAAGATGCCAATGCTACAAACATAAAAGCTCTCGAGAAGGGAAAGGAGGAGACCGCCGAGCTAAAGTCAAAAATTGATTCCCTCTAAACGACGGTCAAACCTCTCAGAGCTCGGGCGTCTAGGTTGACTCATCAATTAAATGAATGTTTCAAGAAACTGATATGGGAGTACACGGTTCATTCTCCGACATTCGAAATTTGGCGGCCCTAGTGGGCGAGATAATGCACCTACGGTATTTGTTCAAAGGAGCTGTCCAGACTAAGAGAATTCTAGGTATAGCATTGTCGCCAGAGGAAAAGGAGAGGTTGGATCCCAGCCTCTCTGGAAAATTTGAGCCTGATCTTGCGGTGGAGAGGTTATATTGCTCCCAGGATCCATTCGGGGCCCTCCATTTTAACTTGGAGTAAGATTTGGATAGGCAGTGTTTCTCGGAGGAAATCGAGACTGAGGAAGGTCCACCGCTGGATGCGTATTCCAGGTTGGCCTCACTATTTCAAGATCATGTGGGCCATCTCGTAGTGGATATCCTTAAAGATGAGGAGGTGATAACTAAGCATGATACTCCAATATACGTTGCTGCCATTGTGCGAGAAGCCCGAGAGTGCCATCAAGCTGCGATGGCGAATTTTGTTCCAAATAGGCCGACCGTTGCAGAAATTTTTAGAAGATGTCCTAAATCCTCCTCCGACGACGATCGTAATAAGGAAGCGCCCAAGCGTACCCAGTGAAAGTTCAGGCTCCTGGAAGAAGAAGAAATAAGCCTCCTCTCGTAATATCCTTTCTTTTATAGTCTCCCCTTTTTGTATTCCCGATTGTAGAAAAAATATTGAAATTTCTTTCCTTTTCTTTTGCTTTGACTTCTATAAGAAAAATATAACTTCGAACATTCCGCAATTTCCTCTTGTAAAACTTATCTATGAAATAATAATAATATTTCCTATAATTATTTCACTGATTGGAGACAAATAATCCTTTAGCATGATTTGATAGGTAACATCATATATTTTGCAGCTGGCAAGTAGGAATCCAAAGTCGGAATCCCGATGGATAATAATAATAAATTCCTTGTCCTTAAACATTTCATAATAATTTCGAGAATGAGAATGAGTCCCCAGTAATAATGAAACTCAGTTGAATATGTACCACCGGGTGAAGGTCTGACTATTCTGATCGTTTATTCGATGGAAATCCATAAACATATTCCGATAAGTAATACAGAATATATTACTTAGATCAGTAATACGGAAATCCATAAACATATTCTGATCGTCCCCTAGTATCCAATCTAGTTGACATCCGGAGAATGGGCAAGGGACACAACGTTGTTCGAGACAAAGATACGTCATCATGTGGGATAGAGCTACCGACTTATCAAACGAATATTATGTGGCATGGACGAGACAAATGTCTTTCATTACTTATTGTCAGAAACAAATTTACTTCGTATGCCGCTTTACAATCTCTCTCGAAAATGTTTTAATCTATAAATTTGCTCGTTCACCAATAAGCAAACTATTGTGTTATAAGCTATCAAAGCTACCATGAATGAGACCTCTAAGTTACCAAATAGGCAAATCTCAGTGCCATTAGATATCCTTATATGACAAACATTATTCTCAGAATACTCCTTGCCATGGGCCACTTCTTCGAATGCTTTTATTATAATTAGGAGTCCGCAGTCGTAATAGAATTTAGTTAAATTTATACCATAGAGTGAATATTTGGATACTCATATCATTTATTTGAATGAAATCCATGAACACAATCCATCGGCATGTAAACGCATGTGCAGATGATTAAGCCAAAATGATGGATTTTCCAGTCAATAGTCCATTTTGTAGGTGTAATAGTCAGGAAAAAAGGTATGATGGAACAATACTAGGGAAAATAGTGGTAAAGTCTAGACAAAGAATAACGAGGGGTACGGGAATGAAAGAACGAAAAAGGAAACGAAAAGATAGAAAAGTAAAGCAAAAGATAAAGGAGGGGTCAAAAAGTGAATTAGAGAAGTTAAAATGTCTTTAAATAGGGGTGGGAAGACCCAAACATTAGTTAATTATCACTAAGCCACGAAAATTTGCCAAAAACCCGAAAAACTCGAAAATTGTCGTGAAAGAGAAAATTGTCTCGGATTATGTGGAGTGGGGTGACACATTCGTTTGTGTCGGAGAAGTTAGCCAAAAAATTTGGGATAATGGGAAGTAACGCTAAGATCAAAGTAAAAACACCCGGATCCAAAGCCATGGAGGCAAACAGAATCTAAAAGGGATGCGCAGTGGAAGTGGATACGGTGCGGACAGAGGTAGACTTGAATGAGTTGGGGGACATGGGATTCGATGCTATATTGGGAATGAATTGGTTATCGAAGTACGATGCGCAAGTGAAATGTCGAGAACGTATGATCACTTTTAGTACGCCGCAAGAAGGGAAATGGGACATGGTCGGAAAACCGATTATGGGTGAGGAGGGAGAGTATAGTGATCGGCCGAATTGGCTAGCATTTGTCACCACTGAGAAGGAAGGGACACCATTGGAGGCAGTTCCGGTAATTTGCGAATACAGTGACGTGTTTCCCGACGAGCCACCGGGTCAACCACCCCAGAGAGAAGTGGAAATGGAAATAGAACTGCTCCCCGGAACACAACCCATCTCCAAGGCTCTATACCGAATGGCACCCAGAGAGATGCATGAACTGAAACAACAGATTGAGTCGCTATTAGAAAAAGGATTTCTTAGGCCAAGCAACTCCCCTTGGGGAGCACCGGTGTTATTGTTAGAAAGAAAAGCGGCGAGCTAAGACTATGTTAGGATTACCGGGAGTTAAACAAGTTCACGATAAAGAACAAGTATCCACTACCCAGGATGGACGACTTATTTGATCAGTTACAAGGCGCGGAGGTGTTCTCAAAGATAGACTTGAGATCAGGGTATCATCATGTCCGAGTGAGGGTAGGAGACATTCCAAAAACAGCCATTCGAATGAGATACGGCCATTACGAATGTACGGTAGTACCATTCAGATTGAATAATGCCCCGGCGAACTTCATGGATTTGATGAATCGGATATTTTTCCATGACCGAGACAAGTTCGTAGTGGTATTCATTGACGATATCCTAGTTTACTCTCGCTATCGGGAGGAACACGAGCGACATCTGAGAATAGTATTACACACTCTCAGACAAGAGAAGTTGTATGCCAAATATAGCAAGTGTGAATTCTGGATGGACAGCATAGCTTTTCTAGGACATGTGATATCAGCAAGAGGGGTGACGGTAGATCCAACGAAGATAGAAGCAGTGATGAATTGGCCAAGACTGACAAACGCTCGGGAAGTGAGGAGTTTCTTAGGATTAGCCGGGTACTACCGAAAATTTATCGAGGGGTTTGCAAGCATTGCCATGCCGCTGACAAATTTGACCCGAAAAGAAACAAGGTATATGCGGGATGAGAAGTGTGAAGAGATTTTTGAATGTCTCAAAACGTAGTTGACNAATATTATCGCGGATTTGATGATGAAGAGAATTATCGCGGATTTTGCTTAGTGAAGAGAATTGTCGTGGATTTGGTTTCAAGAGTAAATTATCGCTGATTTCATATTTCAGCATAGGATTATCGCGAATTTCGAGGAAATTCTAAGTTTAAGTGTTTTCGTCGCGTCTCGACGTCGGATCGAAGAAGGAACGGAACACGTAAGGTCTACGGTAACCACATAGTTAACAATAGGATAATAACGTCGAAATTCGAGTAACTAAAACATATTACGAAATGCAGGAAAGCGCGGAAAGACTATAACAAGCGAAAGCAACGGTAAGCGGAGTGAACACAATATAGTAAGGGAAGGTTCAGACTTAAGGAATGGGATTGGGTTAATAAAGAAGGAAGAAATGATACGAATGAACGAGATAAATGATAATAAGACTCAGGGTGAGGAAGGATGGACCGTCCGACCGAACCCGGCATCGTGCCTAGTACACGATTCGCCAAAGGAAGGGCATTCCTGATGAAGGGAACGATAAGTTCCAAAGAGGAAATGATACGTACGAAGAGGGCGGAACGGATCCGGGTGGAAAAAGGGGTAGCGCCTAAGTACCCACCCGAGGAAGGGATGTATATGGCCCGTCGAGTCATCCAACAGCTAACGGTTGGCTTGGGCGGGACATGCACCGATCATGTTAATCTCGGCAACAGAAAAGTTAATGAATGATGGAAATGATAAGGGTAAAAGAAGAGGGAAATAAGAAAACGGTTAAGTGAATTGGTTCATGTGTGTGTATTTGATGTAACTAAGAAGTAAGAAAGATAATGTGTAGTGTGTTTGAAGTTTCGTTTAATAGATTGTGACCGCTTTACAGATTTTTTAAGTGACGCAGGTGAGATATGATAGGGATGGGAAAGGAGGTCGTCGGTTGTCCGGTGATAGAGTCCGTTCCTTCGGAGAACACTCTAAATTATGCTGTCGAACTTTAATGTTTCGTACTATGTTTTAGATTTGCTTTCGAATATTTCCGTTTTAATTATCATGTTTTAACAAAACGACTAGGCCCAAATTAGGGTCGTTTCATCATGCTTATCTAAAGATATCACCGATGAAGGGGGTACTAAGGACAACTAGGCCAGGGAAGCTGAGCCCTCGGTACATCGGACCATACAAGGTGGAACGAAAAATCGGAAACCTAGCATACCAGCTGAAGAGGAGGGTGACTGAAGGAATTCAAGAATATGTGGGGGAACCCATAGAGATAACCCCGGAACTAACGTACGTAGAAGTTCCAGTAAGGATCCTAGGCAGAGAGGAAAGAAAGCTCCGAAACAAGCAAATTCCCATGGTGATGGTACAATGGTCCAACCAAGGAGAGAGGGAAGCTACATGTGTAATAGCCGAGAAAAAGGTACAATGAAACAAATAGTAGGGAACGTAGCGGTAAAGTCTAGACGAGAGATAATTAGGGATACGGGAACGAAAGAACGTAAAAGGAAACGAAAAATAGAAAAGTAAAGAAAAAGATAAAAATGGGGTCAAAAGCAAAAGAGGGAGGGGTTAAAGTGTGAATTAGAAAAGTTAGGATGTCTATAAATAGGGGTCGCGAGGCCAAAAAATGAGTTAATCATCATTAATACACGAAAATTCGAAAATTGCCGCGAAGAAGGAATTATCGCGAAAAATTTTGAAGGGCAAAAATTGTCGCGAAAATTTATGAAGGGCAAAATTGTTGCGATAATTTATGAAGGGCAAAATTGTCGCGGAAATTTGGAAGGCAAAATTGTCGCGGAAATTACGAAGAGTAAAATTGTCGCGGATTTCCAGTAAGGCATAAATTATCGCGGATTTCATCCCCAGTGCAGAATTGTCACGGATTTTGATCCCAGTGTATTATTATCGCGGATTTCAGGGCAGAGGTGGAATTGTCGCGGAAATACTAATTTCAAGTGTTTTCGTTCCGCCCCGAAGTCGGATCGTGGGAGGAAAAGGACACGTAAGGTCTACGGTAATCACAAAGTTAACAATAAGATAATAACGTCAGAATTCAAATAACTAAGACCTGTTACGAAATGCTGGGGAAGCACGGGAAGATTATAACATGCTAAAGCAAACGGTAAGCGGAGTGAACACAATATAGTAAGGGAAGGTTCAGACTTAGGGAATGGGATTGGGTTAATAAAGAAGGAAGAAAAGATACGAATGAACGAGATAAATTATAATAAGACTTGGGGTGAGGTAGGATGGGCCGTCCGACCGAACCCGGCATCGTACCTAGTACACGATTCGCCAAAGGAATGGCATGTCTAATGAAGGGAATGAGAAGTTCCAAAGAGAAAAAGATACGTACTAAGAGGGCAGAACGGACCCGGGTGGACAAAGGGGTAGCGCCTAATTACCCACCCGGGGAAGGGAAGCATCTGGCCCGTCGAGTCATCCAACAGCTTACGGTTGGCTTGGGCGGGACATGCACCGAGCATGTTAATCTCGGCAACAGTAAAGTTAATGAATGATGGGAACGATCAGAGTAAAAGAAGAGGAAATAGGAAAACGGTTAAGTGGAACGATTCACGTGTGTGTGTATGGTTTAACTAAGAAGTGAAAAGATAATGCGTAGTGTGTGTGAAGTTCCTTTAATAGATTGTGACCGCTTTACAGATTTTGTAGGTGATGCAGAATAGGTATGATAGGGACAGGGGAAGGAGGTCATCTGTTGTCCGGTGATAGAGTCCGGTCCTTTGGAGAATACTCTAAATGATGCTGTCGTACTTTCATGTTTCGATCTATGTTTTAAATTTGCATTCGAATTTTTCCTTTTTAATTATCATACTTTAACAAAACATCTAGGCCCAAATTAGGGTCGTTACAAATGGTATCAGAGCCTAACATCCTTACTAAACCGGTAACGGTGCGATCCTACGTAGAAGAGTCTAGGAAACTCGTAGGAGGACAACCGACCATAGGAAGAGATTGGCATAGAATGTAACGGATGACATGAATAGGCGTAAGATATAATGAAAGTTCAATGTAGGAATGGCGCCTAGAACGAGTGTGCATGGAAACCGAGAAGACGATAGCAACGCATCAGAACAGGCACCGGCGACAGAGACTCCGGTTGCGGATTCATCGACGCCTCTCACGTTCAGCCAGGAAAGTCTCGGGGACCTGTTCCAGACCATGGCAAGTTCCCTAGTTAGCGCAATAAGACAGGGACAGACGGAGAGGGGAAACTCCGTGCAAATGGAACCAGGGGCAAGACACGAAAAGGGTATGATGTACTACAACGAGGCATTAAAGAAGGCTGGGATGAACAGCTTCACGGGAGATAAGATGAGGATGCGGATGCGTAGATTATCCGCCTTGAGGAAAAGTTCGAACTGATCGAAGCCCCAGAGGAGCTTAGGGCAGGATTTGCCCCACTATGGTTTGATGGTAGTACCGCTCGATGGTGGGGGAGTGTGTCGGCCGCATTACTGAAGGATGATCCTATCTCTTCGGCCAAGTTTAAGAATGCGTTCTTGGACTACTACGTGCCGAAAGGACTTAAGAAAGATAAGAGGGCCGAATTTGACAGATTGACTCAAGGAAACCGCCCCGTTATGGAGTACATGCAAGAATTAATTGAGCTAGGCAGGTACGCCCCCGAGATCATGGGGAGTGAACAGGAAAAGATGCACCGCTTCACGGAAGGGCTGAATGAAAAAGTGAAACTGACCATGTATGGCCGCGACGATGAGGAATTTTCTAGTTTGGTGGCGGCGGCAGTCCGAGTTGATTGAGGGTTACGGAGAACGGATAAGGAACGCACTAGAAACTCTACAAGGAACGAAGTTCAAGGACGGGGAGAGTGGAATGGAAAGATCACTGCTGAGAGTTTCGGATCGGCACCAGGACTACCGATCAGGCCTGCGTGCGCCAAATGCGGAAAGAACCATTTTGGAGAATGTCGCGCATGATCTAACAGCTGTTTCAAGTGCGGCCAGGAAGGACATTTTGCCAAAGACTGCCCGAAGAGAAGGAGGATCGAAACCGGGGTAACCGAAAACAGGGTAAGGGAAAGGATTACTGGAAGTGCTCGAGTGTTTGCTGTGAACAAGGAACAAGCCTCGGAGGCTGAGGACGTCGTCGCAGGTACACTACTTATTAACGGCTTTACAACTTTCGTATTATTTGACTGTGGGGCGACACATTCGTTCGTGTCGGATACGTTAGCAAAACCGTTTGGGATAATGGGGATAAACGCTAAAATTAAAGTAAAAACACCGGGATGCGAAGCCATGGAGGCAAATAGAATCTACAAAGGGTGCACGGTAGAAGTGGACACAGTGCGAACAGAGGCAGATTTGATTGAGTTAGGGGATTTGGGATTCGATGCCATACTAGGAATGGATTGGTTATCTAAGTACGATGCGCAAGTGAGATGTCGGGAACGTACGATCACGTTTAGTACGCTCCGAGAGGGGAGAAAGGACATGGTCGGAGAATCGATTACGGGTGAGGATGAGGAATATAAAGATCGATCGAACTGGATAGCATTTGTCACGACGGAGAAGGAAGGGACACCATTGGAGTCCGTTCCAGTGGTTTGTGAATACAGTGATGTATTTCCCGACGAGCTACCGGGGCAACCGCCTCAGAGAGAAGTAGAAATGGGAATAGAACTACTCCCTGGAACGCAACCGATTTCTAAGGCTCCATACCGAATGGCACCCCGAGAAATGCAGGAACTGAAACAACAGATTGAGTCGCTATTGGAAAAAAGATTTCTAAGGCCAAGCAACTCCCCTTGGAGAGCACCATTGTTATTTGTTAGAAAGAAAAGCGGCGAGTTAAGATTGTGCTACGACTACCGAGAATTAAACAAGGTCACGATAAAGAATAAGTACCCGTTGCCTAGGATCGACGACTTGTTTGATCAGTTACAAGGTGCGAAGGTGTTCTCAAAATTAGACTTGAGGTCAGGGTAACATCTATTCCGAGTAAGAGAAGGAGACATACCGAAGACAGCCATTCGATCGAGGTACGGCCATTACGAATGCACATTAGTACCGTTTGGATTAACTAATGCCCCATCAATTTTCATGGATCTGATGAATCGGGTGTTTCATCAATACCTAGACAAGTTTGTGGTGGTGTTCATTGACAACATCCTCGTGTACACTCGCAACCAGGAAGAACACGCGCAACATCTGAGAATGGTATTACAGACTCTCATACAAGAGAAGTTATATGACAAATACAACAAGTGTGAATTCTGGATGAACAGCATAGCTTTCCTAGGTCACGTGATATCAGCAGGGGGGGTGACGGTAGACCCAACAAAGATATAAACAGTGACGAATTGGCCAAGACCGACAAATGCTCGGGAAGTAAGGAGCTTCTTAGGATTAGCCGGGTACTATCGGAAATTCATCGAAGGGTTCGCAAGGATTGCTAAACCGTTCACAAATTTGACCCGAAAGGAAACGAGGTATACGTGGTATGAGAAATGTGAAGAGAGTTTTGAATGTGTCAAAACGAAATTGACATCTGCTCCAATACTAGTATTACCCACACTAGAGCAGGATTTCACGGTATACAACTGATATTACCTGGGTATATTCTCTTGTGTTTATCCTTACCCGGGGGCTCGTCCGACGTGGTTATTGGTATTTTCGGTATTTTCATATTTTTATCGGATGGCATTCTCAAGTGGTATTCTCACAATTCTGGCTCGCTGGGCCCCGTATAAAGTCTCTGTATGCATTTTGAGATGTTTCGGGTCATTTAGGCCCCGGACGGGGCCAGGGGTATTTTCGTAATTTGTCACCCGGGGGCGCACCGGTCAGGTGCAATGATGTTATGTGGCTGTATATTCGACATCTGGAAACAGTGAATTATTTTACGAGGTTCTCCGGTATTTTCTCATCGATATTTCCACCTAATTCTAGATCGAGACGCATTTCCGAAGTTCTATTGCAGAATGTCATTTGTTCTAATTTATTTGGATATTATTTAGGTGCCTTGGGCTTAATCTAATGAAATTGGGCTCTTGGGCCTAAAACTTATTGATTGGGCTGGATTTCTCTATAAATAGGAGTCCTAAGGCATTGAGAAAGGATTCNTCGTTCTTTTATTTTACTTATTCACTTATCTTTTCCTCTCCTCTCTATATTCTTTCTCCCTACTCTTTCACGTTTTCTATTGTGGTCGGTTTTTACATGCCCGACGACATGTCCCGCCCAAACCAACCGTTAGCTATTAGCTGGCTCGACGAGACTATATGCTTCGCTTCTCCGGTCAGGGTTCGGGCGCTACCCCGTCCTACCCGGTTCCGTTCGGCTCTGTAATGCGCACAATTCTGTTCCGGGGAACTCAAGTATTCCTTCCTCGGACATGTCCTACATGTGGCTGACCGTGCTCATGAACACGATGCCGGGTTTGGTGTTCTCACCTCGCCCCGAGTTTTCTGTTTTTTATTCACGCTCCTTTCTGTTCGATTTAATGTTCACTAAATCCCTAATTGTGAACCTTCTTTTAATCTACTATGTTCGCTCCGCTTACCTGGTCGTTCTATCGTTAAAACTCAGCCCAAATCCGCGACAATTATGCAAGTAGATCCCAAAATCGCGATAATTTACACTTCAGCCCCAAATCCGCGACAATTTACACGCAGTCCCTGATTTTCGCGATAATTTACACCTCAGGCCCAAATCCGCGACAATTTACACGCAGTCCCTGATTTTTGCGATAATTTACCCTTCAGCCCAAATCCGCGACAATTTTGCATGTGGATCCAAAAACCGCAACAATTTCCTTCATGGTCAAGATTTTTCGCGATAATTTCACAGAAACCCTGATTTCCGCTATAATATTCGCCTTTCCCCCAGTTTTCGCGATAATTTCCTTCTTCGCCCTGATTTTCGCGATAATTTCTTCTTTACTCCAATTTCCGCGATAATTTCAATTTCTCTTGAATTTCCCACGTTTTTTGTGCCAAACGACCCCTTCTTTTCCCATTCCACTCCTATTTATAGGTTTCTAATTTGTCCAAATGACCCTTTAGTCCCTCCTTCCTCATTTCTCTCTTCTTATATTAATTTACTAAACTACCCCTCATTTCATGTTTTTAACAAAAAATTATGCGATTCTAACCTGTCTGGATTCCGTTTGTGCCAACTTCCTGGGTCATTACAAGCACAGCCTATCATCCACAGACGGATGGTCAGACCGAGAGAACCAACCAAATTATGGAGGATATGTTACGGGCATGTGTACTGGAGTTTAAGGGAGGTTGGGTGGATTTCCTGCCGCTAGTGGAATTTGCGTACAATAACAGCTTTCAGAGCAGCATTGGTATGGCGCCATATGAGGCATTGTACAGGAGGAAGTGTCGTACACCGCAATGTTGGGATGAGGTGGGAGAGAGAACGACCACGGGGACAGAATTAGTGGAAGTCACCATTGAAAAGGTAGTCGTGGTACGAAAGAACATTAAGGCTGCACAGGACCAATACAAAAGTTGGGCAGACACAAAAAGGAGACCCTTAGTGTTAAAAGTTGGGGATCACGCATACCTAAAGGTATCACCTATGAAGGGAGTGCTAAGGACCACAAGGACAGGGAAGCTGGGCCCCCGGTATATCGGACCATATGAGGTGGAACGAAGGATAGGAAACCTAGCATATCAGCTGAAACATCCGGAGGAAATGGGGGGGATACACAACGTGTTCCATGTATCCCAACTGAGTAGGAGGGTGACCGAAGGGATCCAAGAATGTGTGGGGGAACCCATAGAGATAACCCCGGAACTGACGTACGAGGAAGTCCCAGTTAAGATCCTAGGCAGAGAGGAAAGAAGGCTCAGAAACAAACAAATTAGACCCCATGGTGAAAGTACAATGGTCCAATCAAGGAGTGAGGGAAGCCACATGGGAAACGGAACGAGAAATTAGACAGAGAGCGCCGGAGTTAATGGATGATTGGTACGCACGAGTTTCGGGATGAAACTCAAAATGAGTGGGGAAGGATGTAATAGCCTAGCAAAAGGTACAATGAAACAAATAGTAGGGAACGTAGCGGTAAAGTCTAGACGAGAGAAAATGAGGGATACGGGAACGAAAGAACGTGAAAGGAAACGAAAAATAGAAAAATAAAGAAAAAGATAAAAAAAGGGTCAAAAGCAAAAGAAGGAGTGGTTAAAGTGTGAATTAGAAAAGTTAGGATGTCTATTAATAGGGGTGAGGAGGCCCAAAAATGAGTCAATCATCATTAAGACACGAAAACTAGAAAATTGGCGCGAAGAAAGAAATTGTCGCGAAAAATTTTGAATGGCAAAAATTGTCGCGAATAATTTTGAAGGGCAAAATTGTCGCGAAAATTTACGAAGGGCAAATTGTCGCGGAAATTTGGAAGGCAAAATTGTCGCGGAAATTAGGAAGAGTAAAATTGTAGCGGATTTCCAATAAGGCAAAAATTATCGCGGATTTAATCCCCAGTGCAGAATTGTCGCGGATTTTGATCCCAGTGTATTATTATCGCGGATTTTAGGGCAGAGGTGGAACGGTCGCGGAAATACTAAGTTAGAGTGTTTTCGTTCCGCCCCGAAGTCGGATCGTGGGAGGAAAAGGACACGTAAGGTCTACGGTAATCACATAGTTAACATTAAGATAATAACGTCAGAATTCGAATAACTAAGACCTGTTACGAAATGCAGGGGAAGCACGAGAAGATTATGACAGGCTAAAGGAAACGGTAAGCGGAGTGAACACAATATATTAAGGGAAGGTTCAGACTTAGGGAATAGGATTGGGTTAATAAAGAAGGAAGAAAAGATACGAATGAACGAGATAAATGATAATAAGACTCGGGGTGAGGGAGGATGGACCGTCCGACCGAACCCGGCATCGTGCCTAGTACACGATTCGCCAAAGGAAGGGCATTCCTGATGAAGGGAACGAGAAGTTCCATAGAGGAAAAGATACGTACGAAGTGGGCAGAACGGACCCGGGTGGAAAAAGCGGTAGGGCCTAAGTACCCACCCGGTGAAGGGAAGCATATGGCCCGTCGAGTCATCCAACAGCTTACGGTTGGCTTGGGCGGGACATGCACCGAGCATGTTAATCTCGGCAACAATAAAGTTAATGAATGATGGGAACGATAAGGGTAAAACAAGAGAAAATAGGAAAACGGTTATGTGGAACGATTCACGTGTGTGTGTATGGTGTAACTTAGAAGTGAAAAGATAATGCGTAGTGTGTGTGAAGTTCCTTTAATACATTGTGACCGCTTTACAGATTTTGTAGGTGACGCAGACAAGGTATGATAGGGACAGGGGAAGGAGATCCTCGGTTGTCCGCTGATAGAGTCCGGTCCTTTGGAGAATACTCTAAATTTTGTTGTCGTACTTTCATGTTTCGAACTATGTTTTAAATTTGCATTCGAATTTTTCCGTTTTAATTATCATGTTTTAAAAAAACAACTAGGCCCAAATTAGGGTCGTTCCAACATGGGAAACGGAACGAGAGATTAGGCAGAGAGCACCAGACTTAATGGATGATTGGCACACACGAGTTTCTGGACGAAACTCAAAATAAGTGGGGAAGGATGTAATAGCCAAGAAAAAGGTATGTTGGAATGGTAGTAGGGAATATGGTGATAAGGTCTAGAAGAGAAATAACGGGGGATACGGGAACAAAAGAACGATAAAAGAAACGAAAGATTGAAAAGTAAAGCAAAAGATTAAGGAGGGGTAAAAGTGAAAAGTGGGAGGGGTCAAAATGTGAATTAGGAAAGTTAAAATGCCTATAAATACAGGTTAGAAGGCACAAAAACCAAGTCATTTATCACTAAACCACAAAAATATACGGAAAAACGCCAAAGCAAGAAATTATCGCGAAAATCTCGGATCAGCACAAATTGTCGCGAAAACAGGACTGTAATTATTTTCGCGGAAATTCTAGTAAGCAACCTTGTCGCGAAAATTTTCAGCGTGGAAAATTGTTGTGGAAATTCTCACGTTGAAAATTATCACGAATATTCAAAAGAGACAAAATTGTCGCGGAAATGAAATACATCATAAATTGTCGCGAAAATGTAAACCGTGTGTTGTTTTATCGCGAATTTCAGGACCAGAACAACTTTATCGCTGAAACATACAATTAGTGTGTTTTTGTTGCATTTCAACGTCGGATCGTGAGGAAGGAACATACGAAGGGTCTACGGTAACCAAACAGTCAATAATAAGATAATAACGTCAAAAATTGATGTACTGAAATAAGTTACGGATTGCAGGGAAGCATCAGAGATTATAACAAATGAGAACAACACGTAAGCGGAGTGAACACAATATAGTAAGGGAAGGTTCAGACTTAGGGAATGGGATTGGGTCATTAATGAAGAAAGAAAAAAAAAGAGAGACACAAATGGATGAGATAAATGTTAATAAAACTCGGGGTGAGGAAGGATGGACCGTCCGACCAAACCCGGCATCGTGCCTAGTACACGATTCGCCAAAGGAAGGGCATGGCTGATGAAGGGAACGATAAGTTCCAAAGATGGAAAGATACGTACGAAAAAGGGCAGAACGGATCCGTGTTGAAAAAGGGGTAGCTCCTTTTTAAGATGGAAGCGGCTCGGAAAACGATCGAGACTGCTAAAAACACTCCGTTACGGCGAAATTGCCAAAAGCTCTGTTACGGTGAAACAGCCAAAGCGCTGTTACTGTGAAACTGCCAAAGCTCTGTAACCGTGAAATTGCCAAAGCTCTGTAACCGTGAAACTGCCAAAAGCTCCGTTACAGTGAAGCTGCCCAATACTCCCGAACAGTGATCTGAAGGGGCAGTCGCGAGTTTTGGTACGAATTCTCGCGAATAGTGATCTGCAGGGGCAAATCGCGAGTTTTGGTACGACTTCTCGCTAATTGTGACACAAAAGGACGTAGTCGCGAGATTTGGAGCGAAATATCGCCAATAGTAGCTCAAAGACGGTGGTCGTGACATTTGGTGCGAAATCTTGCGGATTGAGGCTGAAAAATGAAGTCTCGCGAGCTCGGGCGAAAGTCTTGCCTTGGGAGATGCAAAAAAGAGTCAGCCCCTTTTTCAGTGTCCTAGGGCTCATATTTATAGAGGAATCCAGCCCAACTAACCAGTTTCAGGCCAAGGGGCCCAATTCCACTTGACTCAGCCCAACTAACATATAATATTAAAATACGCTTGAATAAATGCCATACCGTAACAGAACTCCAGAAATGCACTTCGATCGACAATTAGCCAAAAATAACAATGAGATAATACCGGAAGAACCCGTAAAATAATTCCTCGCTTCCAGTTACCGAATGCTCAGCCAANATGTCCTACCTGTGGCTGACCGTGCTCATGAACACGATGCCGGGTTTGGTGTTCTCACCTCGCCCCGAGTTTTCTGTTTTTTATTCACGCTCCTTTCTGTTCGATTTAATGTTCACTAAATCCCTAATTGTGAACCTTCTTTTAATCTACTATATTCGCTCTGCTTACCTGGTCGTTCTATCGTGACAACTCGGCCCAAATCCGCGACAATTATGCAAGTAGATCCCAAAATCGCGATAATTTACACTTCAGCCCCAAATCCGCGACAATTTACACGCAGTCCCTGATTTTCGCGATAATTTACACCTCAGGCCCAAATCCGCGACAATTTACTCGCAGTCCCTGATTTTCGCGATAATTTACCCTTCAGCCCAAATCCGCGACAATTTTGCATGTGGATCCAAAAACAGCGACAATTTCCTTCATGGTCCAGATTTTTCGCGATAATTCCACAGAAACCCTGATTTCCGCTATAATATTCGCCTTTCCCCCAGTTTTCGCGATAATTTCCTTCTTCGCCCTGATTTCCGCGATAATTTCTTCTTTACTCCAATTTCCGCGATAATTTCAATTTCTCTCGAATTTCCCACGTTTTTTGTGCCAAATGACCCCTTCTTTCCCATTCCACTCTTATTTATAGGTTTCTAATTTGTCCAAATGACCCTTTAGTCCCTCCTTCCTCATTTCTCTCTTCTTATATTAATTTACTAAACTACCCCTCATTTCATGTTTTTAACAAAAAATTATGCGATTCTAACCTGTCTGGATTCCGTTTGTGCCGTCTTCCTGGGTCATTACAACCGGTATACCGGACTGTATACCACCGATATGACTACCATGGTTTATACTATACATGAAGTCCAAAAATATAAAAGTAATTTTACTAGGCCCATTTATAATAACTTGCCTGTATAGCAAAGCCCAATAAAGGTGGGTCCCACACTCCGAACGTAATGATCGATGATAACCGAAAATACGGCGAAAATCTTGTTCTTGTGGATTCTGGGGTGGAATTTGCATCCGTTATGGAGCTCAAATATCAAGATTTCGGCATTTCAATTGTCTTCCGTTAATTTTGAGGGTTCTCATTATGAAGATTCGCGAGTTCATTGATGCGTATTGTTGAAATGGAGGCGGCGTTGATCAACAGTTCTTTAGTGTTTTCGAGTACTTACCGACCGGAATTGGCTTCCAGGAACCATTTTCCATGCCTAAGGAACAAAGTTAACTTCAGTGTTCCGTGTAAGTATTCAGTGATCAATGACAAAGTGTCTGAGAATCATGTGATCCTGAATAATGCGAGTAAAGGGGGTGATGTGGAAACACCAACACTGGTGGAAAAGCCTACGGTCAAGGAGGGTCGCTTTGAGGTTTACTCTGGTCATCCTTTGCCATTTGGTGCTACCCCAAGAGATGGGGGAGTCAACTTCTCTATTTTTTCAAGTAATGCTTCAGCAGCTGTTCTCTGCCTGTTCAGTCTTACTGACTTACCGAAGGTAATATGCAGAGTTGACTAGCGATGACTTCTAAAGTTCATTCTTATTTGGGAAATATTGATGCAGGGTATAGTGAGTGAGCAAATTATTCTGGATCCCCTGATTAATAAAACAGGTGATGTGTGGCATGTTTTTCTAAAAGGTGATATGGAAGATATGGCATATGGCTACAAATTTGATGGAATTTTCTCTCCTGAAGATGGTCTCTACTTTGATTCTTCAAAAATACTAATTGATCCATATGCAAAGGTCTTTAGCATTTGGTTTCTTACATAAAGATAATGGCATTTTCTACTTTTGTCATAATCCCTGCCTAAAGAGAAAGTAAAACCTCAGTAAACTATTTTGTGTTTATATGATCTTAAATTCTATCTGACACTGATTTTTTATGTAGTCTATTGTGAGCAGAGGGAACTACGGTGCTTTAGGACCTGATGGGGGTTGTTGGCCTCAGATGGCAGCAGCTGTGCCTTCAACTAGCGATGATGTAGGTACTTGATAACCATGGCTTAACACAAATTGCGTTGTTAAAATATTGAATTTTTTAGAAGATAATATGCTGGTGACTGAGCTAGATACCTTCCTATGATATGTTAAATCTCATTTTGTACCCGCTTTCTTGGTTTTTTTCAGTTTGACTGGGAAGGAGACTTGCCTCTTAAGCTCCCACAGAGAGAGTTGATTATATATGAAATGCATGTCCGTGGATTTACAAAGCATGAATCAAGCATGTCCGAATATCCGGGTACTTACGCTGGGTTGGTGGAGAAACTTGAACACTTGAAGGTGGAAATATATATTTCATCGAGTTTCCTTTTTTTTTATTTTCAATTTCATTTCTTAACGCTCATATATTATAACATATTTCTAACGGGTCTGTATCCTTGTTGCAATATTTTTTGTCATATATACCTCATTAATTAAATGCTGCTTTTTATTTCCCGTAGAAACTTGGTGTCAACTGCATTGAACTAATGCCATGCCATGAATTCAATGAATTGGAGTACTACAGCTACAACCCAGTATTGGGTGACTACAAGTAACGTCCATTTATTTATTTATTTGTTCATGTTCCTTATTGACGAATGAGAAAATGTGAAAAAAACCTTCAATTTCTGAAAGTTTAGGATAGGAATAAAAATTTCTTAACCTTCCCATTTTTTTGTCCTTGGGTTTATGCTCTAAATCTTCTGACTTATGCTCATTGCAAATGTGATGTTGTGCACATGTAAATTGGTAAGCCATTTAGTGCTTGAGATTTATGGATGAGCGTTTTTACATGTACAGAATGAACTTTTGGGGGTATTCAACCATAAATTTCTTTTCTCCAATGGCAAGATATTCATTTGCTGGCATTGGTAATTATGGCCTTGGTGCTGTGAATGAGTTCAAATATCTTGTTCGAGAAGCACACAAGCAAGGAATCGAGGTAAATGCTACTTTGGCATGAACACTGATAAAATTTTCATGAGTTTTGGTAGTGTAGGTGATTATGGATGTTGTCTTCAACCATACTGCTGAAGGGAACGAAAATGGACCCACATTATCATTCAGAGGTCTTGACAATAATGTCTTTTATATGCTTGCACCCAAGGTATGCTGTGGCTTAAATATTTGGCTGGCTATTCTCATTGAAATTTCAATTAAATAATACTCTTCTAAAATAACTTTTTCATTAACAGGGTGAATACTACAATTATTCAGGTTGTGGGAACACTTTCAACTGCAATCATCCCATTGTACGAAATTTTATTCTGGACTGCTTGAGGTAGAATTACGTCATTTACTGTTTTTAAAATTCTCTTTCTTTCGACACCATTTATTTTATTAGTTTTTTAGGATGCACTACTATCAATAGTAAAGGATGGTTTTTGTCTTGGCGTCTCTAATTGTTTCATATATACAGAGTTAGAAAATTCTTTGCTATATTGTATACATTTTTAATTATTTTCTCACCTGATTAAAATTAGAAACGCTTTTTGTCGTCTTTTCATTGTTGGCACCTGATTTCTGATGGTAACACTTATGAGATATTATTGTTTTATATTGTATTCTTTTCCATATTGTATACATTTTTAATTCATTTTTTACCTGATTAAAAGTAGAAACACTATTTTCCGTCTTTTCATTCGATGGTAACACTTTGGAGATATTTTATTATGTTATCCCTGATTATCTACAGATACTGGGTTGTGGAAATGCATATTGATGGCTTTCGATTTGATCTTGCGTCTATTTTGACCCGGAGCAGCAGGTTAGTTGCTGTGAGCTATTTGTGCTACCCTTATTTTAGCTGATTATTTTCTACCTTTGGTTATGGTTTGTGCAGTTTGTGGGATGCAGTAAATGTGTATGGAGCTGCCATTGATGACGATACAATCACTACTGGAACTCCTCTTACTAGCCCCCCATTGATTGATATGATCAGCAGTGACCCCATTCTTCGTTGTGTAAAGGTATCCTCCGATTATTTGGTAGCCTGATGCTTGAATCTATTTTAATATATCGAGCTAAGAATAGTCAATAAATTGAGTTTTGCTTCAAAAATATTTTTTGATTTTTTAAATAGTTTTTAAGGATAGTGCTAACTTTTGATAGCCAGAGAAAATATCCAGTTCTTTTTATTTATGTTCCAGCTTATAGCTGAGGCTTGGGACTGTGGCGGTCTATATCAAGTTGGCATATTTCCTCACTGGGGCATTTGGTCAGAATGGAATGGAAAGGTGAATTTTCTAACGTCTCAAGGCTCTTCTACTCTTGAGCCACATTGACTATTTTTCCACAATTCTACTGAGCATTCATAAATATAGAATACAACAAATCAATTTTTTTCAGTACCGTGACACGGTGAGGCAATTCATCAAGGGCACAGATGGGTTTTCCGGTGCGTTTGCTGAATGTCTTTGTGGTAGCCCCAATTTATACAAGGTACCCAGTTAGGAATGATTTAATGACATGTATTTTCCAGTGTTAGTTTTGTGATTCTCATTCCTATAGTGCTTCAATTTGTTTCATTATTTTCCTCTTGCACAACAAAGGGGCAAAGTGACTGAATGAATGATTTAATGCCAAGTATTTTTCAGTGCTAGTTTTGTGATTCTAATTTGTATCGTGCTTCAATTTGTTTCATTATTTTCCTCTGTGCGCAACTCAGTGGCAAAGTGTCTGAATAATTCAATGATTATAACAATTTGCTTGAACCAGGAAGGGGGAAGGAAACCTTGGCACAGTATTAATTTTATATGCGCCCACGATGGTTTTACTTTAGCTGATTTGGTCTCATACAATAACAAGCACAATCTGGCTAATGGTGAAGACAACAAAGATGGTGAGAATCATAACAACAGCTGGAATTGCGGTGAGGTACAATCTCGCTAATGTTATCTTTGGTCGATTGCCTAATTTGTTGCTTATTCAACTCATTCGGGAAGTTTCGTTCTTGTCGGATTATGTTCTCTATTTGTTCTAGGAAGGAGAGTTTGCTAGTTTACCAGTAAAGAAACTAAGAAGACGCCAAATGAGGAATTTTATCACTTGCCTCATGGTCTCTCAAGTAATAAAACCCCATCTTTCTATGCTTCTCGTAAGTTAAGCTCGGATTCTTACATCATGTCTTATTTCTTCAGGGTGTTCCTATGATCTACATGGGAGATGAATATGGACATACGAAAGGCGGAAACAACAACACATATTGTCATGATAATTTCGTATCCACATAACTCTTTCGTCTTGTCCATTTTTTCATGTATCTAAAATCCATGCTTCTTCAGATAAACTACTTTCGTTGGGATAAAATGGAAGATGAACCCTCATCAGACTTCTTCAGATTTTGTCGCCTCATGATCAAGTTTCGTCGGTACGCTATAAATGTTAAATATGAACAATTATCCCACATCGAAAATGAGATGTAAGTTCGATTGGTTTATACGAGGGATTGTGTACCATAATAAATGATTTATTTAAGTCTTTTATGGTGGGATCTCATCCTCTTATATGTTATATCCGAGCATATTCTCCACATGAAATTGACGTAATAATTTAGCGCTGCAACAAAGTAAAGCTTCGTATGTGTTCTTTTGTTTTGTTTCAGTGAATGTGAATCTCTTTGCTTGAAAGAATTCCCAACAGCTGATGAAATCCAATGGCATGGTCCTTCACCGGGCATGCCCGATTGGTCCGAATCTAGCAGATTCGTCGCGTTCACATTGGTACGTCGACATTCATTCTACATCAGTACAGATATGCTTTAACTATTCGAACTACAGGTTGATTCGGTGAAAGGGGAGATATACATTGCGTTCAATGCGAGCCATGTTGGTGTAAATGTTGCATTACCAGAGAGACCAGGCTGTAGATGGGAGCCATTAGTCGACACGGCGAAATCTGAACCGTTCGATTTCCTCTCGGACGAGATTCCGCAACGAGAGATTGCTCTTAGACAGTACGCTCATTTTCTTGATAATAATGTTTACCCTATGCTTAGTTACTCTTCGATTATCCTTACACTCTCTTTGGACAACAGTATATGATCCATGAATATACGATCTCATTTTACGTAGTATGAATGAATATAGAAATTTAATATTGGTTATTATTTTTTTAATGTGTCTCAAAAATTAAATTATATAAATTGAAAAATCTAAATTTTCGAAAGGTTAAATATATAAATTTATTTGAAGCTGGCGTATATAGATCTATTCTCTTTGTGGGATAAAGCGCCACCACCGTCGATTCAATGCAAAAATAAGGTATCAAGTTCGTAAAGTTAATGTGGTAAAATAAGGGATCAACGGCCCATATTTAAGGTGCTATATATAGATATTTGTAATTTTAATTCAAACGGTAAAATTAATTGTTTGAGTAATTTTTCATTATTGTAGTTACTTTTATTGTTTTTATTTATTTATTCAACATATTCTCCACATCCAATCCATAAGCCTAAAGTTAATCTATATTAGAGATTAATCATATATGTATATATATTTGTTTTTAAGTTATATATTTGTATTGTTTGAAACCATGGTGTATCGCCCCATGTGATCACCAGAGAGGTGTTCTTATTCTAAATTAATCAAATATCAATAAGTATGATATTGTCCGGGATTATTTATGTAATTATAATACTCTGGGGTTCGTCTGACATGATTAAACGATATTTTTTATTTTTTATAATATTTATTGAATAATGTAATTTCGGAGGTAGTCTCATAATTTGGCAATGCCGGGCTCACGTATGAGGATTCTGATGGTGTTTTGAGTTGTTTTGGATGATTTCGGTCGAAAATGATGACAATAGTATTTTCGTAATTTGGCATTCGGAAAGTATGGTTGGCGACTTTATGCGATATTTTTGGTTATCTTCTAAGTATTCGAAAACGAGGAACTGGTGAAGTGTATTCTCATGTATTTTCTCAACATTACGTGCTATTAGTGTTCGACCTGGTGTATTTTCGAAGTTTAATTGGATATTTTCTAAGTGAGTTAGACTAAATTGATTAAGATTGAGCTTTTGGACCATAAGTTGAACTATTAAGCTAAGTTTTTTCTAAAAATACAAAACTATAAGCCTATAAAAAGGTTCATACTCTTGGCATGCTTCCCAAGGCCCAGGATTCGGGACTTTATGCCACACTCGCGACTTTTTGATCCAAAAGTCGCGAGTCACTTACCTTCCATGCTACACTCGCGACTTTGTGCCCCAAAAGTCACGAAAACCTATATCTTTGGTTGTAGTCGCGAGATTTCATCGCCTAGCCCCCCGAATCGCGAGTTTTCGCCACCCTAACCTTGGACTCGCGACTTTTCGTCACATGAGCACCATGACTCGTGACTTTTCGTCTCATCCGCGAGTTTTCCTCCAAAAGTTGCGACAAGCACTTGCATTCGCGAGTTCCCTTCACCTTGGGCCCGATGGAGTGAAATCGATCGTTTTTCGTACCGTTTTCATTTGGATTGTCGATATTTTTTGTTTGTACTTGTATCATTTGATTATCATAGTGAAAACCAAGGTAGAGTTATGCTCTCCCAATGACGTAATCTCACACATTGTGGATCCAACCTCGTATATCGCTCGTGTCCCCACAATAATTGAATTCCAAATATTAAAGAAATTGACTGATCTAAAAGAAAACACTCTAAAATATTTTTAGATAATATCAAAGTACATTCGTATAAACGCAGAATAACAATAATGAGTTCAAAGTTGGTTGAACCCAACGATCACCATAATGCACTTATGAAATATCAATTTTATTCTTGATAAATTAGAGTTTAATTGTTTTGTTTTTGATACTTTTGATTAATAAATTTCTATATTATAGCAATTACATATTCAAACTATAAAAACATGTATAATCAATTTAAAAATGAAATTTTTGAAATAACGAATTTATCATAAAATAATATGAAATATAAATTTTAAATTATAAACAGTTAATTAAAAGTACATGCAATTAAAAATAAGGGTCAATTAATTAAAATTATACATAAACAAATTATTTTATGAAATCATTATCACTATAACACTGTTTCAAAAATAATTTTTTAAAATAATGATTAAATATAACGTTCACATCAAATCACCGTACAATCATCCAAATTCACTGTTATTTTTCAAACGGTGTTACAAACATGTTCACTATTACCACACAAATAAATTTATTTGAGTTTTTTTCAACTCTAAATTAACCAAATTCGATTCATTGGTTTTGAGTTCGGCTCAAGTTTAATTTTATGCTAGAATTCCTGAAAACAATTTGTTAATATATAATATTAAACATATATAAAAATATTATAGTATTATTAATTTACGAACATATAAAACAAATTATAAAAAAATTGAGATTCTGACATCCTAGAAATTGAACTTCCATTACAGTGCGACTCATTTAAAAAATGTGTTTGAATTCAAACTTTGACTAGATTAATTCAAATGTATCTATTGTAATGTAATGTTAAGACATAAATATGAAAAAATCAGTACAAATAAGGAAATTAGAAACGGGGAGGACCTGGTAACGGCCGGTCAGGTCAGGTTTTTATGTTTCATTTGGTAATTCAGTACGCATGATGTACGGGCCCCGTACCTGTGCTATCGCTCTCTGCGTCCGTACATTTATAACCAGGCTTGTATATATATATATATGCGCATGGTTCTCTCTCTTTCATTGTAAATTGAAGATATATAGTATTCTCACTACCTGATTCTTTCTCTTTCTGATATTTGAGATTTTTCCGGAAGATGATGTACGAGCAGCAATTGATGAGGACGGATTTGAGGAGAAGGAAGGCTAGGAAAACGCGAAAAGGAAAAACCGCGGAGGTTGAGGAGAATCGGAAGCTGGAAATCGTCGATCTCAGTTCGATGTCTTTGGACGGCGTTCCTGATCCGATCATTGATCTCGGCGCCATCTGTAAATTAGATCTCTCGAACAATAATCTTCAGGTAACGTCCGATTGTCGGTGTGTCATTTAATATATATGCGTGTTTCCGAGGAGTCTGATTTTTGAATCTAGATTCATTGTCTCTGATTAATTGTTCATGTTCTTCGATTGATTGCATATTGCGTAATCTGATCCTAATCAGACAAATCGGTGCGGTGAATTTGGATTTTGAATCGATTTTGTTGCTTTTATGATTTGTGAAGTAGGAAGAAAATTTGAATTGGTTCTGGTAATCTGAAATCATTGATTTCGTTTTCCTTCTAGAGTATTCCAGAATCTGTGACGGCGAGGCTCCTGAACTTAATTGTTTTGGACGTCCGATCAAATCAACTCAAGTTCCTACCAAATTCCGTAGGTTGTTTGACAAAACTCAAGGTATTGAACGTCTCCGGCAATCTTCTTCAATGGTTTCCCAGAACTTTAGAGAACTGCAGGTTAGTTTATTTTATATTCGTTGACTAAAGCTCTCGTTCTTATCTTATTCGTACACAACGTCACTAAATCCTCTGAAGAGAAAGTCAATTTGTAACTATGAAGAAGTTTATCCAAATCTTGAGTTTCTTCTGCTTTTGATGCAGATCCTTGGAAGAACTCAACGCTAACTTCAACAAACTAACCAGACTTCCAGATACAATCGGATTCGAGCTACAGAATCTCAAGAAATTGTCTGTAAATTCGAATAAATTAGCTTTTCTTCCTTACTCCTCCTCCCACCTAACCAACCTCCGCATCCTCGACGTTCGCCTCAATTGTCTCCGTTCACTTCCCGATGACCTCGAGAATCTCATCAACCTCGAGGTCCTCAACGTCAGCCAAAATTTTCAATACCTGTCGGAGCTTCCCTACTCCGTCGGCCTTCTAATTTCCCTTGTAGAACTCGACGTCAGTTACAACCGTATAACCGCCCTCCCAGAGTCAATCGGCTGTCTCAAGCGCCTTCAGAAGCTTAACGCCGAGGGGAATCCGTTGGACTGGCCGCCTCCCGATGTAATGGAATTAGGCTTACATGTTGTTAAAGGGTATATGTGCGATAAGATCAACGGGACGTTGAAATCGCCACAGAAAAAGAACTCGTGGTTTGGAAAGTTAGCCAAGTGCGGCACCTTCAGCGGCAGCGGTGTTAATGTCGATGCCGGAGAAGGTTATATTTTGCCTAGTTATCGACCGGTTGACGCCTTGACATCGCCGCGGTACATGGGGATGTTCTCGCCGCGACGGCTATTCTCGCCGAAGTCGTACTTTTCCCGGTGAGACTGTAGAAATAATTGATAATTCAAATCGGGTTATTGAATTATTATTACAATTTAATTTTCTCGAAACCTTGGAGTTTTATTACATCAAATATAGATCTCATTGTAAGTATCTTAGCATTAAATCCAATTAAATTTCCAAATGTTTGATACTGAATGCGTGTTTAATTTATTAAAAGACAATTTGGTGTAGTTTTTCGTAAAATATTTAATGAGTTGAGTGTTATTTTCTTGCTGTCTTCTATGGATGTAATTGTTGTAAGACGATTTAGTCATAATTATAACCACTAATGACTTTTAAATTTGTTAATTAATTTTGTAACACAATTTTCTCACCAATATAATTTATTAAACCCTTTATTTTTTTAATAGGTGGATCATAATACTTTAATTATAACAAACCTAGTGTATTTTTAGGATCATGGTAGATAGTAGATACGATAGTACGGTCATCTCATTTTCCAATGATCTGCTGGTTAAATATGAAATAAAATGATTAATTTGTAAAAATATTTGATAAAAGTAGTGATTTATATAAAAATAGTCATTAATTAGTTATATTAAAGTAGAGATAACATAATCAATTCTCAAACCACCATACCTCTTTTTAGGTAACATAACTCAATATAACTTGAATATTTTTCGTTACTTGTTGTTAATTATAATCGGGTTTTGAAAAGTTGAACTAAAATATAATTAGTGAGCATTACCAAATTTAGCCTTTTGACGCACATACGTTGTTCTACTACTAAAATATAAAAGAGTGGACATTGACATCACCAAATTTAAATTATTTAAAAACCTCAAAAACTAATTTTAATATTTTGGGAGTAATAATTTGAGTTTCCAAATTAGCCCCCGGAAGTTAACATAATCCCTGACATATCCCTCAACGTTCAGAAAACTCAAAACACACTACACTTTCCGTATGTGTCTCGTCCCAGACACAGCCCCTCTTTCTTCCTTCCGCCTCTCTTTATTCTTCTCTGATTTGTGTATCCAAACCTTGTAATCTCTTCAGCAATGGTGATGCCTGAACCGTTGGATGTAATACTACTCTAATTGCTGTCTCAGATTACCATTAGTTCCCTAGTTTCACGTTGTTTTCGGCTGTGTAAATGACACGCGTTTGTTGATTTGTGTTTCTTGAATATTTTTTATTCGTTGATGATCGTGTTTTTAATACGTGCGCGTTTTTTGTGGCGATTAATTGATTGTGATCGACTAGGGTTTTGCGTTGGATTAAGTAGAGGTTTAGTTGATTTGGATTCATTTTGAGTTAATTGTTACGAATGATTTGGGTTGAATTTGCGTTGTTCTCTTTTCAATTTTAAAGTTTGGGTTTTGGTAGATCAAGCTTATGGTTTTCAGTTTTCTTTGGCTCTGAAACTTTAGCAACAGGAAGAAGACGAAATGCTTGTGCCGCGCCCGGGTTTAGTTGAAGGGCCTCAACCAATGGAAGGTAATGCACATACCGGGTCAAGGAGATCTTGCGCTCTTAATTTTTCTGAAATGCGCTGTTGGGATTTCTTTTTTTGTTATTTTCACGCATCATGCCAAATATGGATTTTTTATGTGGAAGATGGTGTTCTACGCTTCTTTTATTGTTGTTACTGTAACTTTACAAGTATGTGAACTTAATAACTTATATTTGAACAACCCGCCATGTCCATAGTGGCTCAAGTGGAGGGTGTTGGAACTGCTGAAAGACAGCAGAATGATGAGCCACAAGCATCTCGATTCACATGGACGATTCAGAACTTTTCCCGATTGAACATGAAGAAACTTTACTCTGATGCTTTCGTTGTTGGTGGTTATAAATGGTAATTTCGTGCTTCACAGTGGCTCTATGAAATAACCATTTTATTTTTGGAATTATGTAAAAGATAAAAACTATATATTTACATTTATTGATGCTAGGCCCTAGATTGTTTTTGTATGTCTGTCATTTGTCATGCGTTTATGATTGATCATTCTGCCTGTGTAATTGCACTGACTCATGCAGGAGGGTTCTTACCTTTCCAAAAGGAAATAACGTGGAGTACTTGTCAATGTACTTAGATGTGGCTGATTCAGCGACCTTACCTTATGGGTGGAGCAGATATGCCCAGTTTAGCTTATCTGTAGTTAATCAATTGAATCCCAAGTATACAATAAAGAAAGGTACAGCCTATAACTTCCTTATTTATTAGTGATTTGAAAGCTGAAACTTGATATATGCACTGAATAATCCATAAACCAATGTCATCATACACCATGAGATGCATGTAACGAAACACATGGATGGGCACAACGCTTATTGTTAGCTTGTATCTCAAAATTTTGAATCTTTTATGACGTTTTTTTCTCCTTGGGATTCATCTTGAGACTACTTTCTGATGCAGTTTTGTCGTTTTTCATATGGGTTTCTCGCATAAATCGGTCAAATTATTATTCTTATTTTTTAAGTACATTGTTGTGATGTTAACCTCTTTTCCCGTTTTATCTTAAATCCCAGAAACACAGCACCAGTTCAATCAAAGAGAATGTGATTGGGGTTTCACATCTTTCATGCCCCTAAGTGATCTTTATGACCCCAGTAAGGGATACCTTGTGAATGATACATGTGTTGTTGAAGCTGATGTTGCCGTAAGCAAGGTCGTTGACTACTGGGCATATGATTCAAAGAAGGAGACTGGCTATGTTGGACTTAAGAATCAGGGAGCAACTTGTTACATGAACTCGCTCCTTCAAACTTTGTATCATATTCCGTACTTTAGAAAGGTTGCTGCTTAGTGCTCTGATTTAATTGAGTGTTATATGTTAATCTTGAATTGTGCATCAAGAATTACTAAGAAATCTGAAAATGTCATCACAGGCTGTCTATCATATGCCTACCACTGAAAATGACAATCCCTCAGGAAGCATACCTCTAGCATTACAGAGCTTATTTTATAAGCTTCAGTACCATGACACCAGCGTTGCTACAAAAGAATTGACCAAGTCTTTTGGATGGGACACGTATGATTCATTTATGCAACATGATGTGCAGGAACTCAATAGAGTTCTGTGTGAGAAGCTTGAGGACAAGATGAAGGTACTATTGATTTTATTATTTTTTTGATGCACACATTTTCATTTATTTTGAAATTTTTTATGCAGGGAACTGTCGTTGAAGGGACAATTCAAAAGTTGTTCGAGGGATACCATATGAATTACATAGAATGTATCAATGTGGACTTCAAATCTACTAGAAAAGAATCTTTTTATGGTATTAATAAACCTGCACTTGTAATATTTTGTATCATTGCACAGAATTATCGTAACTTTTCCGGTTGCAGATCTTCAACTTGATGTAAAAGGTTGCAAGGATGTTTATGCTTCCTTTGACAAGTATGTTGAAGTTGAACGTCTTGAAGGAGACAACAAATATCATGCCGAAGAACATGGTTTGCAGGTACTTTGCTCCTAGTAGCTTCCTCAACAATCTAACTCATACCAAGAGATTCTTGGTTTGAACAATCAAGTGATTGTTCACTTCTGGATACACTATTTAGAGTTCAAAATTAGGTTTCACTGCAAACATATGACCAATTAGTTATCACGAGTCCTCCTTAATTTTTGAATTTCAGGATGCAAAGAAGGGTGTCTTGTTCATTGACTTCCCTCCAGTTCTTCAGCTTCAGTTAAAGCGTTTTGAGTATGACTTCATGAGAGATACTATGGTTAAGGTTCGTGGTTTTATGTTTCTAACTTTGAAGGATTCAATGCTTGTTTAATTTAATTTTTCTTGATAATTTACCTTGTTTCTGGGGTGATGGCAATATATCGCCTGGATTATTACTTTAATAATGCATGCTCTGATCAGTTATTTTTTTCACTGTAAACTGGGGCTGTATTGTTTTTCTATACGTTAATTGATTCTCATGAAAACCGTGAGCTTCTCATTGTTATTATTTTTGCAACCCCATTATGTGTCACAGTACGTGAATTCAGCATTTCATATTCTTACAACCCACGTTGACTCTCTAGTTGATTAATTCTAGCGGATTCTATTTTACTTACTTATTTTACCGTTTTGGCAACTTCAGTAATGATATGTTACAGAATCTCAAAATGATAATTCCAATATGGGTAGTAAATCATTCAATAAAAAATTCCAACTTTTTTACCCCCACCCCACCTCCAACATGTTGATTATATCTAAAATTGTGTATCCACATGCCCACATAAGCAGTGGTTCCACGTTTTCAAATTTGTGTTCAGTTTCTGTAAATCTATATCAAGATTTCTTAGAATTTTCATGTCGTTTGGTTGCAGATAAATGACCGGTATGAGTTCCCTTTAGAACTAGATTTAGATAGAGACAATGGAAAATATTTGTCACCGGACGCCGACAAGAGTGTCCGGAATCTCTACACGCTTCACAGGTTATATTGCACTCTCAAAATTTATTTTTTTGTCTTGTTTGTGTATATGAACATAATTAATAAACAAATAAATCTGCAATAAGAATACAACATGGAGACAACACTAGGCTAGTCNCCAATGTCATCATACACCATGAGATGCATGTAACGAAACACATGGATGGGCACAACGCTTATTGTTAGCTTGTATCTCAAAATTTTGAATCTTTTATGACGTTTTTTTCTCCTTGGGATTCATCTTGAGACTACTTTCTGATGCAGTTTTGTCGTTTTTCATATGGGTTTCTCGCATAAATCGGTCAAATTATTATTCTTATTTTTTAAGTACATTGTTGTGATGTTAACCTCTTTTCCCGTTTTATCTTGAATCCCAGAAACACAGCACCAGTTCAATCAAAGAGAATGTGATTGGGGTTTCACATCTTTCATGCCCCTAAGTGATCTTTATGACCCCAGTAAGGGATACCTTGTGAATGATACATGTGTTGTTGAAGCTGATGTTGCCGTAAGCAAGGTCGTTGACTACTGGGCATATGATTCAAAGAAGGAGACTGGCTATGTTGGACTTAAGAATCAGGGAGCAACTTGTTACATGAACTCGCTCCTTCAAACTTTGTATCATATTCCGTACTTTAGAAAGGTTGCTGCTTAGTGCTCTGATTTAATTGAGTGTTATATGTTAATCTTGAATTGTGCATCAAGAATTACTAAGAAATCTGAAAATGTCATCACAGGCTGTCTATCATATGCCTACCACTGAAAATGACAATCCCTCAGGAAGCATACCTCTAGCATTACAGAGCTTATTTTATAAGCTTCAGTACCATGACACCAGCGTTGCTACAAAAGAATTGACCAAGTCTTTTGGATGGGACACGTATGATTCATTTATGCAACATGATGTGCAGGAACTCAATAGAGTTCTGTGTGAGAAGCTTGAGGACAAGATGAAGGTACTATTGATTTTATTATTTTTTTTATGCACACATTTTCATTTATTTTGAAATTTTTTATGCAGGGAACTGTCGTTGAAGGGACAATTCAAAAGTTGTTCGAGGGATACCATATGAATTACATAGAATGTATCAATGTGGACTTCAAATCTACTAGAAAAGAATCTTTTTATGGTATTAATAAACCTGCACTTGTAATATTTTGTATCATTGCACAGAATTATCGTAACTTTTCCGGTTGCAGATCTTCAACTTGATGTAAAAGGTTGCAAGGATGTTTATGCTTCCTTTGACAAGTATGTTGAAGTTGAACGTCTTGAAGGAGACAACAAATATCATGCCGAAGAACATGGTTTGCAGGTACTTTGCTCCTAGTAGCTTCCTCAACAATCTAACTCATACCAAGAGATTCTTGGTTTGAACAATCAAGTGATTGTTCACTTCTGGATACACTATTTAGAGTTCAAAATTAGGTTTCACTGCAAACATATGACCAATTAGTTATCACGAGTCCTCCTTAATTTTTGAATTTCAGGATGCAAAGAAGGGTGTCTTGTTCATTGACTTCCCTCCAGTTCTTCAGCTTCAGTTAAAGCGTTTTGAGTATGACTTCATGAGAGATACTATGGTTAAGGTTCGTGGTTTTATGTTTCTAACTTTGAAGGATTCAATGCTTGTTTAATTTAATTTTTCTTGATAATTTACCTTGTTTCTGGGGTGATGGCAATATATCGCCTGGATTATTACTTTAATAATGCATGCTCTGATCAGTTATTTTTTTCATTGTAAACTGGGGCTGTATTGTTTTTCTATACGTTAATTGATTCTCATGAAAACCGTGAGCTTCTCATTGTTATTATTTTTGCAACCCCATTATGTGTCAGTACGTGAATTCAGCATTTCATATTCTTACAACCCACGTTGACTCTCTAGTTGATTAATTCTAGCGGATTCTATTTTGCTTACTTATTTTACCGTTTTGGCAACTTCAGTAATGATATGTTACAGAATCTCAAAATGATAATTCCAATATGGGTAGTAAATCATTCAATAAAAAATTCCAACTTTTTTACCCCCACCCCACCTCCAACATGTTGATTATATCTAAAATTGTGTATCCACATGCCCACATAAGCAGTGGTTCCACGTTTTCAAATTTGTGTTCAGTTTCTGTAAATCTATATCAAGATTTCTTAGAATTTTCATGTCGTTTGGTTGCAGATAAATGACCGGTATGAGTTCCCTTTAGAACTAGATTTAGATAGAGACAATGGAAAATATTTGTCACCGGATGCCGACAAGAGTGTCCGGAATCTCTACACGCTTCACAGGTTATATTGCACTCTTAAAATTTATTTTTTTGTCTTGTTTGTGTATATGAACATAATTAATAAACAAATAAATCTGCAATAAGAATACAACATGGAGACAACACTAGGCTAGTCAATTTGGTCAGCTCACATTGTTTGAAAAAGGCTTGAGTATGGTTATCGCTATTTAATTATCTAGAAAACTGAACCATAGTATGCTGTGTCATAGTCTTTTCCACATTTCCTTGTTCTGTTCATTGTCTTATGAGTTGTCTTTTTGTTCTCCAACAGTGTCTTGGTTCATAGTGGTGGGGTGCATGGTGGACATTATTATGCCTTCATCAGGCCTACACTCTCCGACCAATGGTATTACATTGCCCTTTAATTATTCCAGGTTACTGTCATGCTTTTTTTATTATGTTGTTGGTTCTTTCAGTGATATTTGTCAATGAATGATCTTAAGCTCCCTTATGATATTTTTATTCTTTATGGTTTCTAAGGTTATCCTTAGGAGATTGTATTTGAATTCCCCTACCAGTGTTAATGAGGAGTAAAATTTATTGCAAGGCTTAAGAAATGAATGTCTTTGTTGTTGAGGATGTACATCAGATTATGCTGTAGCTATCAAGTCTTAGATGTTATGTCTGTCTATGTTTACGCCATAAGAATGCATGGTGGATTGTCTATATGTTGTTGGAATGTTGTCATGTCAGCTTTAGAAACCACTCTGGGTCTACTATTTTACCTTTTACATTAAAGGTTAAAATTTGATGATGAGAGAGTGACTAAAGAAGATGTGAAGAGGGCATTGGAGGAGCAATATGGTGGTGAGGAAGAGGTATTATTTTCATGTTGTTTGTCATCATTCGTGTTTGGACAAATTTTATTTGTGACCTCATGCTGTTTATGTTCCAGCTTCCACAGGTGAATCCTGGCTACAACAACACTCCATTCAAATTTACAAAATACTCAAATGCATACATGCTCGTATACATACGAGTAAGCGACAAGGATAAGATAATCTGTGATGTTGATGAGAAGGACATTGCAGAACATCTTCGGGTATACTTGTGATACATCTGGAAATTATCAAATTTGGTTTTTCTTGTTCACGAAACTTCTGGTATGCGTACCTTGAAACAGATAAGACTGAAAAAGGAACAAGAGGACAAAGAAGACAAGAGAAAATACAAAGCTGAAGCACACCTTTACTCAATTATCAAGGTTGCTTCTAGTTGCAGTATCTTCATTGATATTGTTCCTACGAAGTCCCATCGTCCTTCTCAGGTGTCAAATGTATATTACAGGTTGCCCGGGATGAGGATTTGGTGGAACAAGTTGGAAAGGACATATACTTCGATCTTGTAGATCATGAAAAAGTTCGGAACTTTAGAATCCAGAAACATATGCCTTTCAACCAGTTCAAGGTATTGTTAAACTATCTGTATTGCAGAAGAGTACATTAGGATAGACGAACCATATAACATAAGACTATATAGTTCATAGTAAGGTTTTTCTGTTATATAGATCATTTACCCTTTTCAGTTATACTGTTTCTTTTAAATCTCAAGTTGTCCTTTTTGCTCTTGAAGGAGGAGGTAGCCAAAGAGTTTGGTATACCTGTTCAATTTCAACGCTTCTGGATATGGGCTAAAAGACAGAATCACACATATCGTCCAAATAGGCCTTTAACATCCCAGGAGGAAGCCCAAACCGTACGTATACTGCTACATCATCTGTATTGCCTTTAATATTTTTTCACGAAATCTGGAAACTGAAACAGATGGTTAATATAGGTTTGAGAATGCTCATCAAGCCTGGTGATTGTATCTCAAATGGATTACACTGCATATGGTGTTGAGTTTTTTCCTGATACATCTGAGTTCATTTTTGTTCAACTTCGTTAACAGACATTATTTGTCAGTCTAGTTTCATGTCTATAGAATTGCCCAAGTATATAGGGTTTAATTAACCTGTCTTTTAAACTAGAACGCTAAGGAGATACCTTGCCCAGCTGAAATAGATAAGAGAACCCTTCATTATTATTGTATTATCATATAATATATGTAGTCCAGTAACATACATAAGATAAGTTTTATTGATTCTGATTCCCTTTATGAGTTGCTTTATTGGGTTTCTTGGATTTAGATTGTTTTATTTCTTCCCATATGGGAAAAGTTGAATCAATATTGCGTGGTTTATAGTTTGTAAAGCTGAGCATACCATAATCTTACTGTGAAGGTTGGAGCACTGAGAGAAGTCTCAAACAAGGCACCCAATGCTGAACTGAAGCTTTTTCTGGAAGTAGAGTATGGGCCGGTACCTGCTTCCTGATGACTAGACTTTCTTAACTAGTAACTCCGCGAAGAAAAACTTATGAGATTAATTCGATGGATTTTTTTGTTTGAACCTACAGGATTTGCATTTGATTCATCCACCTGAAAAAATGAAGGAAGACATATTACTGTTTTTCAAGCTCTATGATCCTGAGAAAGAACAACTGCGGTATTTGTTTGTTTTGATTTTTTTGTTTTGATTTTTTTGTTTGTCAATGTGTGTCCCCAGTATTCCTTTTTTACACATTGTTATATTTTTCTTATTTTACTGTTTTAAACTTTCATTTGCATGTCTGTTTCTACAGATATGTTGCGCGACTTTTTGTTAAGAGCTCTGGAAAACCCATGGAAATTTTAGCAAAATTAAATGAATTAGCTGGATTTGCTCCTGAAGAAGAGATTGATCTCTTTGAGGTTTATGTTACCATTCAATAACTGCTTATAGAGTTGCTTATGTGCATGTTATATCATCTGAAAAGAAGGCATATTATCAACCTTTTTACTTAAAGATTACATGTGCTTACTCTATCCACCTCCCTTAATTTTCTTATTTAGGAGATAAAATTTGAGCCATCTGTCATGTGTGAACGCCTTGATAAAAGAGCTTCATTTCGATCTAGTCAGGTACTTAGTGGACCACTGAGCTTGATTTTTTTTCTTTGCTTCTCGTTTTCTTTACCATGTATTTATTCGTATATATTGTGTTTTGTTACAACCAGCTTGAAGATGGTGACATTGTTTGCTTCCAAAAGCAGCTTCGGCCTGAACAGGAGGGGCAAATGAGATTTCCGGATGTCCCTTCTTTTTTAGAGTATGTGAAAAATCGTCAGGTAAATCTTCCTATATACTTATATCGCCTTTTAAGATCTCCAAGGTGTCTTTTTCCACAATTTTCCTCGCGTCTGATTACAATAATGCATTTCCTGCCAACTTAACAAGTTTTTGCATAGATCTTTCATCAACTTAAATACCTTTACATTCGCAACATTGTCTTAGAAACCACTTCGCAACATTAAAGCCTTTTTGTTCCTGTTTTTTGTCAATGAAATGCTCCCATCTCTTTGCAGATTGTGCGTTTTCGATCCTTTGAGAGACCCAAAGAGGATGAATTCTCCCTGGAGCTGTGAGTATTCTTGTATGGCAGTATATCCTAGCTGATAAGAGCTTATTATTAAATTTCAATAATGTATTAAAGTTTGGTGATGTTTTAACTGCAGATCAAAGAATCATACTTATGATGATGTTGTGGAAAGAGTTGCACAGCACCTTGGTCTGGATGATCCATCGAAAATTCGGCTTACTCCTCACAACTGCTATTCTCAGCAGCCAAAGCCCAATCCCATCAAATATCGTTCAGTAGATCATTTGCTAGAAATGCTCGTCCACTATAATCAGGTGTTGGTTTAGTTGCTAATATATTGACTCGTTTTGGTTTCCTATAGTTTTTGCAACTGATTCAAATTCTCGATACTTAACATATATGTTTTTTATGTAGATTTCTGATATTCTATATTACGAGGTGCTCGACATTCCACTTCCAGAATTACAATGCTTGAAGACTTTGAAAGTTGCTTTTCATCATGCAATGAAGGATGAGGTGTGTACATTTCTCTTCACTACCTCGTAGTTTTACATAGATTGTTAAAAAATATCTATCTGTTGTCTTTTCAGACTGTAATTCTGAATATTAGATTGCCAAAGCAAAGTTCTGTTGGAGATGTACTCAATGAGATCAAAACTAAGGTTAGCATAAATAAATTTGAGGACGTTTCTGATGTTGAAAACTGAATCGAAAATAATAATTCCGAAACGCCACATATCTCCGGCATTTCTCGTGATCCCTCTCTTGATTCCTATTTAACTGCCACCCTTTCTCTTTTTCGCATAATGTAAAAAGTTTGAGGTTGAGATATATAGATAGATTGTTTTATTTGTTGAATTCTGTCTGCAGGTCGAGTTGTCGCATCCAAATGCTGAGCTTAGGCTTCTCGAAGTTTTCTACCACAAAATTTACAAGGTAATTGTCAGTTTTCTTGCATGAGTTCATTCTTCAGCTCATATACTCAGTTTCGGACATTTGTCGTGTCCATGCTCGTCTATTTTGCCTTTCATGCTTCTCCATGTCATATTATGTGTTTTATGTATATGTTACAGATCTTTCCGGCCAATGAGAAAATCGAGAACATTAATGACCAATATTGGACCCTGCGTGCGGAGGAGGTGAGCACTCCATTATTACGCCTTTGATTTGGAGATGAACTATTTTTGTATGTTAAGCATTGAAGTAACACTAATTTATCTCAGATTCCAGAAGAAGAAAGGAATCTCGGACCCAATGATCGTTTGATTCATGTTTATCATTTCAACAAAGAGACTCAACAGAACCAAGTGGTACTAATAAATCAATCTCGGTCCCTCCATAGATTGATTTAGATACACAAATGTTTAATACCATCTAAATTTCCCATTTCAGCAAGTCCAAAACTTCGGCGACCCATTTTTTTTGGTAATACATGACGACGAAACTGTAGCAGATCTAAAAGTCAGAATCCAAAAGAAATTACAAGTTTCTGATGACGACTTCTCTAAGGTTCGTAAAATGCAAAGCTCATTCACCTCGTGACTTTTGATCATTCGTTCTATTCTGCAGTGGAAGTTTGCTTTTCTATCCCTTGGACGCCCGGAGTATCTAGAAAACTCAGACATAGTGTCGACCCGTTTTCAGGCTTGTTTCTCTAATCATATTTCTGTGCAATTTAATGTAATGATGAGATTATATTATAGTTATAGTTGAATGTATTGATTCAGAGAAGAGATGTTTATGGGGCATGGGAGCAGTATTTAGGGCTGGAGCACCCTGACAATACTCCTAAAAGGGTACATGTAAACCAGGTAAATAAACATCATCATCATAATATTAATCAGTACTTGAGGCTTGATGCATCATTCCTTATGTTGTTGCAGAATCGTCACACATTCGAGAAACCGGTGAAAATATACAATTAATGACGAAAAATGGCACTCGTGTTCAGGTATGTTGGGGGTGGTATTATCAGTAGTCCATTCTCAAGTGAGCATTGTTTTTTTGTCTGCTTCACTTTCTTTCTATGTAATTTATCGTAGATTTTCGCTCTTGCTCTTTCCTTTTGGTTCATGTGTTTGTAAATTGATCAATTTTATAGATGTTATTTGGGCGAACCGACCCGACCTATATATGGGCGGCTGGTTAGCCTTTATATTAAGACTAAAGTTGTATAACTATTTTACTTTTGCTAGCCCATGGTTTCATAAATAAAGAAATAATTTAAATTATTTTATAATTTGATTATATAAGTTAATAGTTATGCACCAAACTAGCCCAACCCTGAAAAGCTCGTTTTAGGACTAGTTCGATAATTTATGGGTCTTGAGGTTGGATATTATATTTATGAGATCGAAGCTCGATTATTTTTTTGAATTGATCTTTGGTCTTTAATAGATGGATTTGAGATCGATCCGTAAGATCTAATAAATATGAATTAAAAAATTAAATTTACACATTAATTAAAAACATTAAATAACCATAACATAATTCAACTTTTCCATTTTTACATCCATCAATTCAACTTTTACATCCTTTCAATTCTTAAATTATAGTTCTAATTCAATCATTACTATTTTCGTTGTAACAAACCTTTATTAGATCTAATCATTTATTTCCAACGATAATTTTCTCTAATCCTTTCTTATTTTCCATTTATTTTAAGAAAATGACGAAACTGACTATTGAGTGAATTTTTATTTTGCATTTTGTTAGTAATATCTTGTCAAAAATTATTTTACCAATGCATTTTCCTCCTTTTTGTATTTGTTTGTTAATTAATTATTTTATTTTTATTATATTTTAAAATTTGGAGGTAACAATTATGTATATTGAATTATAGTATATGTATAATATTCATTAATATAAAATATTTTAAAAATATTATAAGGTCTTTCAAAGACCAACCCATACTATATCCGAACCATGGGGTATGGTCTTGGTCTCGAATTGGTCTCTTGTATTAGCCTACATGAAAAAGACTTATCGAACCCTATGATTAAACTCAGCCCGTGGTCTGGTCCCAACTAGGTTTCAAAATTCGAAGAAGACCAACCCTGAACGGTTCGGTTAGGGCTTTTGTCCACCTCTATTTACCATTCATATTTTCAAAATATTAATAGTAAATAAATAAAAAATAAAAAATAATGATAGGTAATAAAAAATTTATTGCGTGTCTTTCAATATATTTATTTATGTTTTTATCTAACATTTAAGTTTGATATAATAAGTAATAGAAAATTAACTAAAATATGAAAAAAGTCGATGAAGTAGTATTCGATATGTTGAATGAATACCACATCTAAAAGTAAGATAGAAAGTCACGCCTGTTGGGCCTTTAGATTATTTTACTGGGCCGATTTTTTGTATTATGTATTAGTATTGGGTTATTGAAGTGAATTGTACATTTCGCATTGATGTTTGTACCTTACTAAACTTGGGGATATAATCAGCGGCGTACACCGTACAATCCGAACGATCAACTTCGAGAAGAATCTCACAATGTGGAAGAAGCCGCTTCGCGTTTCGCCGAAAATCTCACCGGCTTTTCTGCGCGCAGTTTCTTCTTCTTTCGATTTCGTTTCATTTTCGCTAGATGTTTTCCGATTTCGTGATTCTGATCCTTTCTGTTCTTCCCGTTCAGTTAGCACCACCTGCGCCGGGATGAAACTTTTTCCTTATTCGAAATTTTCAATTCTCGGTGCTCCTGACATCAATTTTGGAAGTTTATTTGTAAATAGTTGTAACTTATTCTGCTCACAGCCGAATTTTGCTCAACATTTTCGGTGTTGGAATTGTGGTGCTGGTGCTGAACATGCTACGGCGTTTTTATACTGCCAGGCATGTCGCACCGTTCAGCCGATTGATGATACCATTGATTATTTTCAGATTTTTGGCCTGTTAGTGTTTTTGCTTCATTTTCTTATTGGAATGCTGTTGATGTTAATTATTTTCTCTCTATGAAATTTTGAATAAGAACTTTATGAATTGATTTATTTAACTTTTGTTATTTAGGAAGAGGGATTATGAAACTGATTTGGAAGAGTTGGAGAAGATGTATAAAGATTGGCAAAAGAAGCTGCACCCTGATCTGGTTCATTCAAAATCCAAGGTTATTTCAGTTTTTCATGGTCTTCCAATTTCATTTTGTCTAACATCAGCTTTTTTGAACTAGAGGGAAAGGGACTATGCAGCTGAACAATCCGCACGAGTAATCGGGGCGTATCGTACACTATCTGACCCTTTGTCGAGAGCGATTTACATCGTATGTTTTATTTTTGGTGTGATGAAGTCGAAGAACCTATAATTTTGTGTGACCATGTAGAAATTCAGGATTTAATGGGCTGAGATAGTGTCCGTTTTGGTCTAGGTTCATACTTGTTTCAATAGTGCGGTAGTGCTCGATTCATGGGTTGATCTATTTTTATCGCATAAGCTCGATGTACTTTTCTACCAGTTTTTTTTGTCTAAACCTGTACGAATCAATCTGAAACCCACCATGCAGCTTCGGTATCATGAATTTAAATTTCTAGAGTTGTGATTTATGTAGGAAGTATGTTCGGATATAGCATATAAGAGAATAGACTAGATTAAAGTACATGAACAAGTCATTTATATAGCCCAAAATCTCTATGACTGCAGACGAAACTAGAGGGTATAATCCCTTTTGATGAAGAAGAAAGGATCACAGACCTTGAGCTACTTGATGAGGTTTGTGCATAATGATCAATAATCCTGCAACTGTTTTAACGTTATATTATGGAATTGCAGGTCATGGAAATACGAGAAGCCATTGATGATGCTAAAGACACAGAGTCGTTGAACACGATCCGGGGTCAGGTAAAACTATAGAAATCGCATATCATATGAAAGAAACCATGAAAACATCATTCACATTGATTTGTGCAGTTGCAAGAGAAGTTTGAGTACTGGGGTAATATCTTCCAAGTAGCGTTTAAGACGAAGAACCATCAAGATTTTATGTCATCAATACGCAGAATGACTTACTACAGACGTGCTATTGAAGAAATCGTCAAAAAACTTTAGGTATTTCATTTACATAATAGTTAATAAATAGCCCATCAGCTTTCAACTAGGCTTATTGACTAATAGTGAATATGAACTATGAGAAAACCCTATAAAAATCTTTAACAAATTTAAAATGAGAAAATGACATTCTTTCCTCAAATTTTTACAATTTTGATAATTTATAATGATATGTTTAGTTCTCGAATTTTAAAATATTGATAGATCTACTCTATCAAATTGTAACATTTAGCACATCAGATTCCAAAGTAGAAAAATCAATTCCCAAATTTGATTTTGGTCTATAAATTTATCAAAATTAAAAACTTTAGAAACAATTGTGATATTTTGTCAAAACTTAAAAAATATTAAGACTAAGTTTTGCTGATCTTTATATTTTAGAGTACTATTTGGGTAGGGGTTGATCAGCTCCCTAATTTACAAGGATATACCTTTCAATTAAATGCAAATAAGAAATCTTAAGTTTCTAATATCATTTATCATTATCATTTTAACAAACTCATATTTTTTTAATATTTAATGCACAATTATCACAATCAAAAGTAATTTTTGTAAAATTTTTCAAAAAGATCTTATTTTTACTTTGTGATGAGTTTTTGAACAATTTTCAATTTACGGAAAGTCGTATACTAAAATATTATAGATAAAAAACAAATTGTATTGATAACTTTAAATATCATTTTTTTTAAATTGAAATGATACTATGTTCTAATTTGGGTAGGTTGATAGCTACCTTTGTACTTTTCTAAATAGTTGAGAATTATGAGAAAACCCTATAAAAATCTTGTAAATGTATTAGTGACTAATCCTATTTATATTGTTTTATTAGTATGGAAAGAATTCATCCATGAGCTAAACTTGGTGATATGAAAAAATGATGACGTGTGAGTTGGGATTTCAACTTAATGAAGCCAGTCGATTTCGTCCCATATTGATGTGCCATCTGTAGTCACCGAAAATAAAAATGAACTTGTGAAGGAACAAGCTTGAAAATAGGGAAAGATATACCCTACCCTCCATCCAAATGTCTGTGGTGCTACAGTGAGCATCTGATGAAAGCCAGTAGTCTGTCTCCTTTTCATCATAAATCAAAACAAAACGACTCAACTTCAAATAGAGAATGGTCAAGAAAGGGCACACTTACTACATCAGGATTTGATGGGATAATCGGTGTGATTCCGTCACCATTTTCCTGTGCCTGCGAAGAATTAAACGAGATGATATTCGTATCTTTCTTTGTTGGAGATACCGTTTGGGGTGGTGCATTTGATGTCGAATGTGGAATCTCTATTGATTCATCAACTCCATTTGTATCTTCAAACTTCTTCAACTGACTGAACCCATAATATAATTTTCAATCAAATTGTGAGTGATTAAGAATTAACTGGAGTGGTAAGTGAACTGAGACACCTCACAAGATAAACATCAATACGACCCATACTACTTCGGAGTATAATTTGGTATCTTCTATGTGGATTATCCACATCCTGAATACAAAAACAACAATTACTTGGATGTATTGAATTTGTTACACATTTGTTATGAAACTGTGATATATTATGTAAGAATGTGAGATAAAACTTTTACGATATAATCTTCTCCCATTATATACTATATCCATGTATACTCCCATCATAATTTTGGTAAGGTTTTATACTTATAACATACCTCATCAGGATTTGGCACCTCGAGGGTAGTTCCATAGGGTGCTTTTATTGCTATAAGTGTTTGATTCTGTCAAATAAAATGGTCATGAGCTAAGATCATATATCCATATAATGGCACGCCTATGATAAACCTGGAAGCAGGGGAGACTCTTAATGTCATCTTCATTTGCAAAAAGCCATCTAGAAGAACAAGAATGATTAAATCACCACATACAATTATGTTAGATTAAAAATATGATAAATGAGTAAATAGAACCTACTTTTGGTTGTTTTCATCTTCACTCAATATCCGTAACTTCTCCTGCATGTTCCTGCATTGATCTGAGAATTTCAAGAGAAGGGACTTCATTTGAGATAAGCTTATTAATATCTAATATAAACCTTATACACTCATCCAGACTTCTTTCTTTCTCTTTAAGGTTCAATATTTCTGCCTGAAATATTGAAAATAGAATAATATTCTGGCAAAATCAGTAAAACTTCTGCAAAGTTTGAACATTTTTTGTCAAAATACCTGTAAACGAGTGGCATAAAGTCTTCCTTCCCCAGTTCTTGATGGCTCATATCGTCTGAAAAATAAACACAATGATCCACTACTCTTTAATATCCTCTTTATACAAATATATAGGATGAATCTCAAATGCAACATAGGCTTACATCCATTGAATTTTGTTCTTGAGCGTTTTTTCGATAAGTCCAATTCCCTCAAGGACATTTGTTATGTCATATATCCTCCTCTTCTGCACCTGCAAAACAAAGTTTTATGGTAATTGTTTTCTCATCACCGACATACGCCATGTTATGATTTTGGGAGAGGTTTATCCTATTGAAATATGATAATTGTCCCATGGAAATGAGATGTGGTTTGAATTAGTTTATAAGGAGGATTGTGGACCATAGTAAATGACTTATTCAAGTATTTTACGATATAATCTCTTCCTACTTATATTTTATATATGTGCACTCTCCACGTAAATTGACTCGAAATTTAACATATCTTTCCTCTTAACCTATAAAAGGAGTGATAATCTTCTTTGTTTCAACACACCAAAACAACATTTATTCATCTCTACTCCTATTGTATGCATTCTCTTATGTATATTCAATAGTAAATATATATTGGTAGCCGGGGATTTATCCGGTACCAAAGTTTACTCGAATTATCGGTATGATTATGGGTTTAATTTCCTAACAAAGGAAAGACCAAGAGAATAGACTAATAACCTGCAAAGTTTCAGCTGCTGTGTTTAGATCAAGCTCTCCATCATCTTCCTGCTTTATTAAAGTGGCAAACTTTCTGGTTAAAATACCTGAAAAGAGCAGAAAATCCTCACTTCTTAAACAGCACATAATTGTTAATGAAGATGACAATGTTGCTACGAGTATTACTGAGTGAGCTATCATAACGGTAGCTAGTGGCAGGGGATGGAGCATCTGCAGATTGAAACTTACTAGTTTCAAGACTTTATATCTCTTAATGTTGTACGAAGTAAAGTATCAAACCAGCAAAAAGGAATAATGTCGAAGATGCAGACTTATTGTTGAGTTTGGCTTTCCGACAACCATTCACTCCTCCTTTACGAGACACAGGAGTATGCAATGCAGCATTAGATATATCACTGAATCCTGGACTTGTTGTACAGATACTGTACTCAGCTCTAATATTTCCATTCTTGATCTTTCGCTTTGGAAGCTTAGAAACACCATATGGAAAATGTCAGCAAATGGAACAGATGCCGATAAGAAAATCTAAAGCATATGATAAGACACCAAGTGCAGAATTGCAGGCTAAAAACAAACAAAATTGTTTTATCATTGATTTACAATAAAACCAATTCGCAAAACCTAAAACGTAATATAACGAAGGAGAAAAAGAAACAACAGCGTATTCAGAAGAGGAGTACCAAATCCACCAATATAATATTAAAAACACAAACTACGGAAGCATAATCTACTAAGAATCTAAAGCACGGTGATGAAATTATTAACAGACAGTAGATTTAAAGATAATTGCGTCCGAAATATGATCTGTGGAGCCAGATGAGGAGGCGGCGTTGAGAGTTGTAGGAAAGCAGTGATAGTAATCGGAGTTAAGAAACGGCGGCCTCATAGAAGCAAAAGGAAGATGGCGCCTAATCCTCGGAAGCGGTGTGTGCTGCTGGCGTAGGATCTGTCCATTAGATGTCACAGCCGGAGGGACCGCCGCCACGTCGCGCGTCGGCGTTCGCCTCCCCGCCATTACAGGCTGAAGTTATCAACAAACAGATAGCCACATAGATTATCCAATGGGTGTGAAAATTTCAGGGAGGGTTTCGAATGAGATGGATTGGAGCACTGCGCTTTTCTGTGTGGATTTTGAGTGCAACCAGGAGAGGGAGGGAATTTTGGTTCTTAATTCTTATAGAAATACGCCAACAAAACAAATTGGAATTTCCACTTTTTGCATAATGGTCCTTCAACTTCTCAAATTCCTACTTGTTATCGTCATCTTCTTTTGGTCGTTCATTTTTATGTTGAGAGTGATTTATTTAAAAGTATTAATATATATCAAAAAATAATAATTGATGAGAACTCTAGAATCGGGTACCTTGTGATGGGTAAGACCCAGCAACGATTGGACCAATTCAAATGGCAAAAATGAATCCTTATAGCCCATTCAATACCTCCAATGAAGAGCGGTCCGATATTTAGCTGGAGGACCGAAGCTGACCTTAGCAAAATAAAGCGTTTTCTGCCAGCTGGCACCTGGGTTCGGNGCGTTCGCCTCCCCGCCATTACAGGGTGACGTTATCAACAAACAGATAGCCACATAGATTATCCAATGGGTGTGAAAATTTCAGGGAGGGTTTCGAATGAGATGGATTGGAGCACTGCGCTTTTCTGTGTGGATTTTGAGTGCAACCAGGAGAGGGAGGGAATTTTGGTTCTTAATTCTTATAGAAATACGCCAACAAAACAAATTGGAATTTCCACTTTTTGCATAATGGTCCTTCAACTTCTCAAATTCCTACTTGTTACCGTCATCTTCTTTTGGTCGTTCATTTTTATGTTGAGAGTGATTTATTTAAAAGTATTAATATATATCAAAAAATAATAATGATTGCGTCTTATCTATTTTTAATAATGATAATTCAATTGCATTTTTAACGTGTATCATTAAATATATATTTTTTGTAAATATACCTCATGATGTTGTTATTCTAATCAATATATCAAACAAACTCAATATCAACGATATATTGTATGTGCAAAATATTTCAAGTAAAATTCATATGAAAATGTTGGTTTTAAATCTCACCACACAAATGTTGAGTGGAACGCCAAATTACTAGGTACGATCGACGAGACTATAGAGACGATCGACGAACTGCAGGTTAGATGCGATTGATGGACTGTAGGTCGATGGGTACGATCGACGGGTCTGCAGAGGCGATCAACGGACTGCAGGTTAGAGGCGATCGACGGGAGTGCAGGTTGGCATAGGCTATCGACGGACTGTAGGTCCAGACAAGTGATCGACGGACTGCACGTCAAGACAGACGATCGACAAACTGCAGGTCGACACAGGATGGAAAATCTGTATGGTCGACAGGATGGCGTTCTCAAAAGTTCCAGTCTTAAAGCATATGGAGACTTCGATGGCAGCTACCCCATCGTCAGCCGAAGGCAAAGTACCGAGCTGGGGTCATAAGTAAAGAAATGGATGACCTAGATATCGAGCGTGGTCGGATGATATGAGACCGACCGATAGCCAGAAGGGGGAAATGTGCCTTGAACCTAAGCTCATTCTTACACTACGTTTGAATTTGCTTTCGGGAAATGTTTTCGATCGGGAAGGGTATACATGTGTGTGCCAAAAAGGTTCATGTAAACTAATGAAGGGATTGTTAGTGGTTGCGAGAGGGGTCATGATCGTACCCATTACCGAACGGTGATATCGAATCGGTCGAAGACGATGTCTAAGGGGTTTATGTTTGGAAGTGTAGATGTGGGGGTCGACGCTCGGAGGAGCGGACCTGTTACAACACTTGAGTCGGATCGGTCAGGAGATCGATCTGGAAAGAATAAAAAAAGACATGTTCGATTTCGACGGAGCGTGGTAAAAACTGCATAATCGGAGGGGTCAAAGTTAGATCCTATGAACACAGAAGAACCCAGGTCGGAAGTGACGACCAACCTCGAGGTAGACCGATCGGCAAGGCCGATCGACAGTGAACCAAAGAATGATGATGCCCCTCCTAAGTCCTAAAGCCAATCACGGGTCGACTGTTGGTGAATGACAGTGACAAAAGAAAAGGGCGATTTCGGAGGAGCTCACATAGTTTGAAAGGAACCGGAGAAAAGCTCGTTAAGGCACGGGTCAGAAAGAAGACGCTTTCGAGCAAGTGGATTTTAAAGCGTAAGGTGGAAGCTGGTGGGAGCAATCGGTATAAAGAACGATTAGTGTATAGGGGGTTCAGTCATGAGCAAGGGGTAGATCCTGACAAGGTGTTCAACACAATCGTCAAGGATGTGATGATCAGGAGGAGTCGGTGCGGTTCCAAACAAGTTAGTTTGGAACATGTTGGAAAGACCAGACAGTGATCGAAAAACTACCCTAAGGTTAGAGGAGGATATTGTTGAGTGGAACGCCAAATTTATAGATACGATCGACGGGACTACAAAGGTAATTGACAGACTGCAGGTCAGGTGCGATCGACGGACTGCAAGTCAAAGGAGATCGACGGGGCTGCAGGTCGACACATGCGATCGACGGACTGTATGTCGAGACATGCGATCGACGAACTGCAGGTCAAGACAGACGATCGACAGACTACATGTCGACACAGTATGGAAAATCTGTATGGTCGATATGATGATGTTCTCAAAAGTTCCAGCCTTGGAGCAGATGGAGACTTCGATGGCAGCTACCCCATCGTCAGCCAAAGGCAAAGTACCGAACTGGAGTCAAAAGTAAAGAAATGGATAACCTAGATACCGAGCGTAGTCGGATGGTCTAATACCGACCGGTAGCCAAAAGGAAGAAATGAGCCTTAAACATGAGCTCATTTCCAGGAGTGTATTTATACACAACCAACCGCACTTAATGCGGCACCACCTGACATAGAATCAGAGGAAAAACGCAGAGGAGCACAGCAGAACTGTAAATGTTGTAAATGAGTTTTGTGGAGATAATCTTTATTATTTGTTACTCGTTATTAGTGTTTCAAGAACTGGAGAGTTCTTAAAGCGTAATTTATTGTTTATTTAGTTATAGTAGATTGATCGGTGTTGGTCCATAATTCTCTCCCGTTACTCGAGTTCCACGAAAAAGTTTTTAGTGTCTATTCCATTCCGCCATTTGTGTGTGTGACTTCTAACGGAAAAGTATTAAACAATCGGTAAAACCTATTTTAAGCTAACAACAAATTGAACTAGTCCAGGAAAAAAGAATAACTGTAAATGGCGAAATTTCAACATAACTTCCCACTTGGATCAAGCAACCGCGTTAACTTGCCGTTGGTTCGTTCACCAGTCTTACAGGAAAAATGAAATAGCCGCGTTTCACAAAGAAAAGGCATCCTATTCTGCTATTGAAAGTTCTCATCTTGGTTGCTTATATATTTTGTTGCATAAGCGGTAATTGATTTGTGTGTGTTTTTTGGAATCAGTTATCGATGGGAGAAACAAAGGAACCACATCTCAACGGAGCTTATTACGGACCGGCTGTGCCGCCGCCTGCGANCCTTAGCAAAATAAAGCGTTTTCTGCCAGCTGGCACCTGGGTTCGGTCCGAGCAGTTATGACTCACGTTTACCATGCTTCGGGCCTTCCCACGTTTACCACGCTTCTGGCCCGATCACGCAGGCCACGCCTCGGTCCCATCCTCGTTTTACATCTCGCGATAACAACCTCTAACAAACCTGTCATAGGCGGTTACGGAGCGTGGTTTACACACACTAAGAACTCTATAAATACATGGCAAGACGACGGAAATAGTAGGACCCTTTGGACGCGGAAGAACAGGTTGTTACCCTGCCGGAATTCTTACCGCTTTCTTTACCTCGTCATTTTCATTAGTCTCTCTTGTATTAACTATGAATTATTTCATTAGTGAGCAGGTTAAAAGCATAATCAGCTCTTAGTCGAGTGGTTTTCACCCCAATTCTTGGGGTTTCCATTATATATCGCCATGCGCTTACTTTATTCCAGCTTTGGATCATCTTCCACACTTAAAATAAATCAGAACCGAGTTCGTTTGTTGAACGAACCGGACGACTGTTGGTACCCCCTAAGAAGGGACCATAACAATAATGATTGTCTTATCTATTTTTAATAATGATAATTCAATTGCATTTTTAACGTGTATCATTAAATATATTTAATAATGATAATTAAATATATATTTTTTGTAAATATACCTCATCATGTTGTCATTCTAATCAGCATATCAAACAAACTCAATATCAACTATATATTGTATGTGCAAAATATTTCAAGTAAAATTCATATGAAAATATTGGTTTTAAATCTCACCGCACAAATGTTGAGTGGAACGCCAAATTTCTAGGTACGATCGATGGGACCATAGAGGCGATCGACGAACTGCAAGTCAGATACGATTGATGGACTGCAGGTCGATGGGTACGATCGACGGGTCTGCAGAGGCGATCAACGGACTGCAGATTAGAGGCGATCGACGGGAGTGCATGTTTACATAGACTATCGACGGACTGCAGGTCGAGACAGACGATCGACAGGCTACACGTCAAGATAGACGATCGACAGACTCCAGGTCGACACAGAATGGAAAATCTATATGGTTGTTATTAGTGTTTCAAGAACTAGAGAGTACTTAAAGTGTAATTTGTTGTTTATTTGGTTATAGTAGATTAATTGGTGTTGGTCTATAATTCTCTTCCGTTACTCGGGTTCCACGTAAATATTTTTAGTGTCTATTCCATTCCGCCATATGTATGTGTGACTTCTAACGGAAAAATATTAAACAATCGGTAAAACCCATTTTAAGCTAAGAACAAATTGAACTAGTCCAGGAAAAAAGAATAACTGTAAATGGCGAAATTTCAACGTAACTTCCCACTTGGATCAAGCAACCGCGTTAACTTGCCGTTGGTTCGTTCACCAGTCTTACAGGAAAAATGAAATAGCCGCGTTTCACAAAGAAAAGGCATCATGTTCTGCTATTGAAAGTTCTCATCTTGGTTGCTTATATATTTTGTAGCATAAGCGGTAATTGATTTGTGTGTGTTTTTTGGAATCAGTTATCGATGGGAGAAACAAAGGAACCACATCTCAACGGAGCTTATTACGGACCGGCTGTGCCGCCGCCTGCGACGTATCACCGTCCAGGACGAAGGGGAAGTGGCTCCTGCTGCAATCCTTTCACCTGTTGTTGCAGCTGTATCGCCAACCTAATCTGCACCTGCGTCTTCCAGATCCTCTGTACAATCCTAGTAGTAGTTGGAATTATCATATTCGTATTATGGCTGATTTTCCGACCCGACGCAGTCAGATTCTACGCCTCCAACGCAACATTAACCGAGTTCAACCTCAATAACAACAATCTCCAATACAATCTGACGGTAGGCCTCACGATCCAGAACCCTAACCGCCGAATCGGCGTCTATTATGATCAAATCGAAGCAAGGGCTACTTACCAGGAACAGAGATTCGCCTCAGTGGAACTGCCGCCGTTCTACCAGGACCACAGGACTATGAATAACTTGACCGCTAATTTCGCCGGTCAGAACTACCTTCGCCTCGAAAATAACGCTTTATCGAACTACCAGAACGATAGAACCTCCGGCGTGTACGATATCGACGTGCAACTCCATATCAGAGGCAGATTAAGGTTCTGGATCATCCGATCCATGACTTTTAGGCCGAGAATCGACTGCGATTTAAATATTCCGTTGACCTCCACCACATTCCAATCCCAAAGATGCCGATTAGTTTGGCTTTGATTTTTCTTCGAAGTCTCTTCACATTTAGCACATTTTGTTCCTTCCCATTCCCAGCATGTTTGTGAGTAAATAAAAATATTTTGTTTAATTTGATTTTCTCCCGCTACTAAAATCAGGCCCAATAAAAGCCCATATTTGCACAACAACATTTTTTAAAATTCCAAAAAACAGATTTTGCTTTTGACCCAAAATATATTTAAAACATAAATTCATTAGTAAAATGAATATTGAAACACATTACTCATTTGGACCATATATGTATTATTTATTGAGTTATAAGATATCTATATTACATATTTCAAATTAAAAATGAGAAAATAAACTTTTTAGTATTAAAATTTGCATAATTTTCGCAAGATCCCATAATTTATAGTAACATATTAATTTCTCAAACATTAAGTTTTCCAAATTTAACCCTCTAAATTTACAATATTGAGCAAATTTGATATTAGTCGAATATATCAATTACCAAAATTAAAAATATTGGTGACCGATATACACATATGATGAGAACTGATTTTGCTATGTTCATAATTAACACAATAATAAAACTATAGATAACAAAATCTTGAAATTATAAGTATCAAATTTGTTAGAGTTCATTAAAAGTATTGTTATTCAAAGTATTTATAAAATAAATTAAATTGACAGATGATAATCAAATTCATAAATTTAGATTAAATGAATTTTATTTTGTAATAAACAAAAACCCGATTTTTTAAACTATATATAAAAGTGAGGTTGAGAAATGGTAAATGCGATAGGTTTACCAACTTTGTGGTTGAAAATAAATTCACCCAATTTTATTATCACTTTTGTAACTGCTTCACCAAATTAAAGCAAAAAAATAGTAGTAATATTATTTAATTTTAATTAGCAAAAAAATAAATTAATTAGCATGAGAAAAATCCATAGGCGGTGGATTATTGAAAATGACACTTCACCAAAAGCTTAACCCCCACTCTACATAATTATTCAATCCTTTAAAGTCATCCTCTATCTTTTAAAATTTAAATCCTACGTAGGTCAACATACAATTTCTTACGCATTTTAAATAAACATATTATACTTGCCCGTTGTCTAAGCATCCACACGTCTTACAATATTCAAATAATAAATTCACAATTTAATATAACTCATGAATAATAATATAAATCAATCATGAGAAAATTGCATATATACCTTCTAATTACAAAATTATAAGAAATATATATAAAATTATCAATGAGACTATAATACTCAGTTTTCCATTAAATTGAAAAAGTTTTTATTTTACTATGATTCATCTAATAATTGATTATTGAAGTTTGAGAAGTTTACAAAGTATGAAAATAACGTTTTTATAGTTTGAAAAATTATATAAAATTGATCATTGAAATTCGAGAATTATACATAAGATATAAAATATTAACGATATCCTTATGAGGTAAATGATAAATAATAATGATAATTTGATGTGTCTTACATGCATTTAATTGAAGTTAATGAACTACAAATGCATATTTTTGTTCTAATAGTATATTATATTTACAATTTTGTAACTTATAGATAATCATTTATACAAAGGAGGATTCTTTTGAAGAAAAATTAATTGTCATGATAAAAGGGTTTGTCTTGAAATATGATAATGAAATCATTATTTTGTAACTTACACAAAATTAAAACATAATATCATTTATAGCTAGAAATCATGATTTCATCGTATTTGTAAAAACGATGCATCACGATTCGTGAAATAACTAATTTATCTTTAATTCTAATATTTTAAATATAATTATAATTATTCTTTTTTTATAAATAATTATATATTGTTATTTTTAGGGTGATGTTTGCCGGTAACCCTCCAACTTTCGTGTGGTGTAAATGGCATGTCCTCCAAGTTATGAAATTGCAAATATGACACATCAAGTTACCAAAAATATGCAAGTATGACACCTCAAGTTAATAAAAATACGTACATATGACCCTCTTACTTTAATTAAATGCATGTACGACACCTCAAGTAAACAATACCGTTTAATATTGACCATCTACGACATTGTTATTATTTTACGTCCATATGCACATTTCTCGAACTTGAAGTATCAATTTTGTATAATTTTTCGTATAAAAGACTTATTTGCATAATTTGTAAACATTGACAACTAATACTACGAACGAAAAAAATTTACAAACTTAACGGAAAATCATGTGTTAAATACCAGGGGTAAAAAACAAACTGTTTTAATAACTTGATGGGTCATTCCTGCAATTTCATAAATTTATGGGTTATTTATACAATTTTCTCGTTATTTTTATATAAATTTTTATCAAACACTTTAATAAATTTACAATAATCTCTAATTCAACCATCACCACATCATAAAATATTTTTCAAAAGTGGATTCATATAAACGCAATCATAATTTATAGATGATGAACAATTGACTTTTGAATTACACAATTTCTTATATTGCTTAAATTAATTAATTGCAAAATGGAAATTTGATAATCTGCATAATAATGAAAATTTAGAGATTTACGGTACAGCTCTGCGACATTTGATACTTGACGCCGTTGCCGGCCACGATGACGCCATACCCGCCGGGATTTCCGATTGGTATATTTGCAGAACAATAGACTTGTAGATGATATTGACTGGAGACAAACATACCGACGCGCCACCGTACACGTGTATCAAGATTGATCATCATCGGAACTCTACCGGAACTCTGATCTTGGCTAAGAGCAAGCCCGTTGTACGGTGCGATAGGGACGTTATTAGCGTATAGAAAAGGAGACCAGACGTTGTTATCGTATTCGCCTTGGTACACCGCCGGGATTACACTATAAAGTGTGATTTGCTGGTTGTGATACGTCGCGAAAACGTTGATTTTGTCGTAGTAGACTCCTATTCTTGTGTTTGGGTTATGTGATACGACGGTGACTTGAAGTGTGACGGAGATGAGATTTGGGGAGGTGACGTTGAGGTTAAAGATGGTGGCGTCTTGAAGGATAAAACGGGGAGAAGTTGGCTGGAGAACAGCCCAGATGATTAGGAAGATGATTAGGATAAGGAAGAGGAATATGAGAATACCGGAGAAACATCGCCGGATTATCTTCCGCCGCCTGTCTTTGTGGTGGCTGCATACTTTCTCGTTTTCCGACATGGCGGTGGAGAAGGAAGGAGTTTGCTCACCGGAAGGATAGGAATAGAGATGGTGGTGGCAAGTAACCACTATTATAGACTTTTCTTTTTTAATAAAAATAATTAATTAAGTTTGTTGTGGCTGTGGATTTATTTCTCACATGGTTTGGTTCAAATCTATTTGGATCCATCTTAAAACTTTTTTGTGTTTTAAGAACTAATAATAACAATAAATATGAATTCAAAGAAATAATTAAATATAAAATTGGAATATATTATAATATAATGTCATATCTTATATGTTTGTCGAGATCAAATAGTTTTTTAGTGTCGATTTAAAGTAACTATTAATTTATATTGTATTATTTTTAAATTATAATAATTAATACTAAACATATTTGTTCCAATCGACATAAAAATATTTCAAATTAAAGGAATCCAGTCTAAATCGAACCGAATTTCGTATCGATTTAGATGAACCAACCAAAAGTGATGATAGTTGTGGAAGAGTAAATTTTGTAATAAAAAGAAAGTTGGGGCATAATTAGAGTGGTGATTAGTAGAATAAATGAAGAGTTTAGGGATGTGAAAAGAAAAGTTGGGGTCCCTGTAACATGACATGATTACTAGACAACGAAATACAAATTCCTTGACGTAATCGCCAATCCAAGCCATGCCAAGAGAGACTTATATTCCAAATTCTATTATTGCTCCACTTTCAAATATTGGGTTTTACCATTTTGTCCTTGGGTCAATATCTGTAACGGCCCACTTGTAATGGGCTTAGAAAGTCATTGTTGTCTCATGGGCCGGACCGCCTTTTCATTGATTGGATTCGGATAATATATTCTATTCGATGAAATATACTACGGATAAATAAGATTATCAAAATTTGTAAATTACATATAAATGTCTAAAAATTTCAAAATTATTTAAGAATGATCTTCTAATGAATAGTTACATGTTTTGAATTTTTCGTGTGAGTGCTTTTGAAAAGTTGTGTTCCTTTTTTTTCAAAGTTTAGAGATATAATCATTATATTTTTTTCAAGGTTAACGAATCAAATATAAACTATTAATGCATTTAAAATATTTATAAGTGTTAAATTAAGGTTTTTAAACTTCGATGGTCAAATATACAATTCTTAAACTTTGAAAGTATAATATTTACAATTTAAAAATTTCTAAACTGCTAAAGTATAAAGTTTCCGAAAGTATATGTTCCTTGAAATATAAATTTCTAGTACAATATAAATTATATCGTCCGAAGAGGACTAACAATATAAATTATATCAACTTCGAAAACTTTATATGTTCTAAACTGCTAGTACAGTATTTGATTTAAACACTAATTTTTTACACGATATTAACGTTTTGGATCAATTACCCCATCGACGTATTCGCTAAGTTGGGATGCACAAAAGTGTGGGCGTAAAGGACGCACGGTTCCGATCGGCCGATCATTGTCTTGTGCGCTGTGACTTCCGTCAACTCGGTACACGGCCATCTGCAGCCGGCGACGAACTCACCCGTTGAAGATCATAAGAAAATGGAAACCATCATAAAAAGTAAAGGGTAGTTCGTAAGCCTAACTACCTCACTTGACCGTTAGAAAAAACATTAAATGGGCCTGGCCTCATTCATTTTAATGGATCTACTAAAATATAAATCTTAGATTGGGCTTAATGAACCTGGCCTGGTACGGAAGCCCCTTGCAAGAACTATTTGACAAAAATTCTGTGTAAGAATCGTACTTGATTCTATATAGAAACTTACGGTGATTTTTTAAAATTGGAATAAATATAACAATAAATGTGAGACATGAGGACCTGTCCTTGTTCACACCCATGCTCACATTAAAAGGCAAGGTTGAATCAATGTTTAAAAATTAAATTAAATATAACAATAAATTGTAAACACTATTATCTCAGTGTTTAAAAATAATATGATTGACACTCGAAATCCCAAATCCATTACTATTTAACTCATAACACTTGTATATAGTTTGTATTAGTCAGCTTAACCTTGAAATATATAATATTTATATTTTTAAACTTTAAAAGATTTAAAAGTAACTCTGATAAAATTACTCACTCAAAAATAGATAAAAATCGATATTGATTATTGTTAAATAATTTGGAAATTTCTACCCTAATTTAAAATATGAGATAATTGTAATTCTCTTATTTAATTAAAAAACAGTGAATGAATGACATGAATGAGCCTAAACTATTTGGGCTGTCCATGGGGCCCATTTAACTAAATGCTTACATCAAACATCAACGATTTAAAGTCTGACAAAATCCAACTCCGTTCACTCGACAAATCTCAATTCTACGATTTTCTCTTCTCTTTTTGTATTTACCTTTCCTACGGCGGCGGAAGAGTAGAAAATGCCATCGGGAAGCAAGAAGAACTACATACTTGATTCACTAACCTCGACTTTCGGATGCGGAAGCAGTTGCCGCCGACCGAAAACCTCGTCTGTTTTTCAGCCTCGCCCGCGGCAGAGGACATCGCATTCCAATCGCCGCAAAAACTACACATCCTCAACCTCATGGGACACCACAACGTTTTCATCGACCGTCGATACTCTGCCGCGGTCCGATACCGAATCGGACGTCTACAGTCTGAGAACTATCCGTGGCTTCGGTAAGATCGGAGACGTCAATGTAGCGGTTGAGAAGGAATCGAACGATCCGTACATGGATTTCAGGCAATCGATGCTTCAGATGATTATGGAAAGAGAGATTTACTCAAAAAAAGATCTGAAAGAGCTCCTCGACTGCTTGTTGCAGCTCAATTCACCTTACTACCATGGAATCATCGTTCGAGCTTTCACAGAGATCTGGAATGGAGCCCCTACTGTATCCGTATCCGTATCCGGATCCGGATCCGGATCCGGATCCATGTACGGTAACCTGAGTTCGAATTTGCACGGTAGGGTGGCACGTGACTACTAGTCTTTTCCTTTTTTACCCTACAATAAAAGATCGAACATCGATGGATGATTGTATTTTCACCGTATTTTTGGCACGTGACAGGTAATTGCCAAAAATGCAGTGAAAATTTGAAATCATTTATTAGGAGTATGAAAATGTGTGCTTTTTTGCTTTAGTTATAATAATTTCATGTCAGCTAACTTAAATGTTCTAAAAAGTTACCAGATCGTGATCATTATTGAAATTTCATAAAATTTAATTTTTTAAATATTAATAATTTAAATCGATTATCAATTAATATTAAAGATTTAAACGAATATATATGATATGTTTAATTGAATACTTTATTTTTGTTATTCAATTTTATTTTGTTGTATTGTTTTAAGTTTTTGGTAACGGAGAAATAATGACACGTGTCATGGAATTGAATATAATATTTGTTTTAAATATTTAAAAAAATTATTATTTTTTCTACAGTAAACGTATTTATATAATTATTTTATTATACATTTAATAAACATATATTTATCAAATTTTTTGTATTTACAAAAATAGTGTGAATAACATAAATGCGATGCAATGATGGGGATTGAAATAGCCCCCAGCTACTCTAACATTCGTTGTCATTGTCATAGCATAATGATAGTTACCAAATTTAATATTTCTTCTAAATATATAAATAATTAATAAATCATCACTATTTGAAAGATTTATCACTTTATTGATAAAATAAATAAATGCCTGTTCTATAATTCTATAAATACTTGGGATATATCTATTTGATAAAAAATAAATATTTTTCATAAAAAACTCTATTGTTAATGTTTCATTAGTAAAATAGTTCGTATGAAATATAATGGGAAAATCAATTTATTTCTCTATAATAACAAAATCACAATTTATTTTTTTATAATTAGTTTGTTTATTCCCCTTATAAAAATAGGGGTGAGTTTTGTGAAATATTCAAATCGTGATTTTTTAACGTCCTCGAAACAAAAGTAAAATTGATGTGTGTTAATTGCTAAAAAATCACTATTTTTCATTATCTCAACTAAAATAAATGTGACATTATCGCACTTTAGGAAATGAATAATTTACCTCTAATAACTATTATATAACAATTTATTATTAATTTGACCTAAATCAATATTATGATATTATATTTTATCATATATATTTAAAAATTCACGATGAATATATATCATGTCATCTTAATTTTTAAAAATTAACCAAATAAGAATAGTTGGTAGGCTATTTTACTTTTGTCCAAACAAAATTCAATTTAAAATAATAATAATTTAATGTAGAATCTCTAATTCGCTAATCTATTGATTTTGTTGTTTTAAATGGGGTATTTGTAACATAGCCCTTTTTGAGCCCATAGTTTTAATTGCTTAATGGGCCTTACCGTCTAGTCCAGATCTGATACGTACCTTAATTTAATAAAATAAAACAACGAATTAATTTGGATATTAATGCACACAATTATTATTATAAACGTTAATATGAGACCTCACACTCAAAGTAATGGTCCTTCACCACATGATGTGGACAATTAATTCTTATTACCTGCTCAATAATTAATTATTGGGAATTACTGACAGATATATTTTATTTTATTTTACAATTGTATAATTTATAAATATTGTATTATGGAACCTTAGACTTTCTATATGCAAGTTATTTGAAATATATCATACGAATAGTTTATACGAAATTGATATCATAAGTAATCGACTTATCCTATATTTTTAAATATGATTCATTTATCTTATAAGTACAATACACCGACACTATGCCGGTCCATTGAAACTGAATTTCTACAAATTATACATTAAAATTATCCATATGACTTCATTTTGACTTGGCAAAATAAGCAAATCTATGCAATTATTATTGTTTATTTCAAAAATATAATTAATATGTATTTATAAGAATGTCATAACATGTTACTACATCATTAATTAACAACATTATTTCATAGATAATTCAATAAAATAAGGGTGAAACGAAAAAATGTTCACTAAAATTTTGGTATTTGATAATTTTGAAACCAAAAGTTTTATAATTATGATATTTTTAGTCTCAAAGTATGATAATATTATAAAATGTCCCCATATTTTGGTTTGCTTGACAAAATCAGTCATTAAATACAATATTACTATAATACGTGATTCGTAGTGCGCAATTTTTTAGAAAAACCGGGAAAATTCGATAAGGATTCGTAAATTTAATAATTATTTTAGATATATAATTTATAGTTTTTTATAAGTAAAATAAAAACAATTATTGGTGAAATATGTTTTAATCATTATCAAATTATAAACATGAGATATAATAAATAATTTATTATCAAAATTAAAACTAAAATTCGGTTAAAATTTAAAATTAATAAAATAATTAAAAATCGATAAAAACTTCATAACTTATCAAATTTATAACATAATAATTTAGATTTCTTATTTTTTTTTTTTGAATTTTTTCAATTTTATCTTCTCACAAAACCCGATTCGTAAATTTATGTAAAAATAAAGAATTCTTGTACATTTAATTTAAACATAATATGTATAGTAAAATGATCTTCATAGTTTTCAATTATGATAATTGAAATCATGGAAGAAAAACATGCCATTCTCCTCAATTTTTGGTTATAGTGATAATTTAAGTCTCTAGCGATGTTAGAGTTCCTAAAATTTATATGTTTTGCAATTACAGTTCTTAGAGTTTGTATAAGTTAATTTAATTCTCAAATTTGACTCAATAAGTTTTAACAACTTGGCAAATCAACAAAACGGAAACTAAGAAACGTTATATTGGTTTAGGTGACGAAAATCAAATTCATCACCATGTGTAACACATAGGCATGATTTTATTATGTTGTCTATTTACATAGTGATTAGCGTGAAAAATATGCATTACTCCAAAGTCATGCATATTAATTAATTAAAATGCCAATTTCCGCATGAAATGCATTGAATTGGGAAGAATTTCAAATAAATATTATTTTAAAATTAATTATTAAATTTGTCAAATTTTGGAATTATAAGGGTGAAATATGCATAATTCCAAAGTCATTGCGTTTACAATGATCAATTTTACAAAAATATAAATTTAATTAAATAATTAAATAAATATAAATTTTAGGTTTGGGGTCAGAAGGTTTATCCACAAAATAAATAAAATTGCATTTAATTTTTAAACAGGAAAAAGCAATAATTTAATTAAAACATATTTTAGACATGGCAATTGGAACCATGATTAGATTCAAAAAATGACTTGATAACCTTACTGTAACTCTGGTTAGTTGTACTATAACCACCGTCAACGACCAGGTTAAGCCCGCTCACAAATTTAGACTCATCACTACCAAGATAAACCGCAGCCTCCGCCACGTCATCAGACGTCGGCGTCGCCCCTTTCAGATTTGCCGAGTCGCATATGATCTTCTCCACAACTGCTTTATCAACCCCCATCGCAGTCGTCAGTAGAGGTGTCGCCACCGCGCACGGCGATATGCTGTTCACCCTTATCCCATACTGACCTAGCTCTACGCATAAATTCTTCATAAGACCCACCACAGCGTGCTTCGACGCCGTGTAAGAATGCGGCGACTCGCCGGAGGTCACTGATGCCACGCTGGATGTGAAAAGAATCACCCCTTTTCTCGCCGGAATCATAACCCTGGCGGCGTGTTTCGCTCCTAGAAAGGAACCGTATACATTCACTTCAAAAACTTTCATAAAATTCGCGTTATCTGAGTCGACGATTGTGAAATCTAACTTCCCTGGGATTCCGGCGTTGTTGTACATAATATCCAGTCCGCCGTATCTCGAAACAGCGAAATCAACGACGTTTTTAACGTCGGAATCATTGGTTACATCGCAGTGAAGGTAACAAATTCGATCTGGGAGATTTATTTCATTACAGAGAGATTCTCCACGTTCATCTTGAACGTCAGCTATGATAACACTAGCACCGTGAAGGAGAAATAACCTCGCCGTGCTCTCTCCAAATCCGCTTGCTCCTCCGGTGATTACAGCAACTTTACCTTCAAGTCTGGAATTAACAACAAAACTCAATGCATTACCATAACAAGATACAGAAAAAAGAACAGATTTCAGTTTCACTACAACCTTTTAGAGATCGGAACATGATGATGATCCAATAAAGAACCATTCATTTCTTCGTCTCTTTCGAAGACTAGTGAATTTTTCAGTGAAGAAGTTACAGATCTTTGTTTGACGTATATAAAGAACAAACGATCAGTAAAAATAACGTGCCGCCATTAATGGACGTGGCCCCCTTCACGCCATGGACACTTACCAATATTTATTGAAGGGATGAGGTAGACAGAGTGAGCTATCTCTTCCATTTTACTTGTACACTTTGCTTGAATCCGTAGAAAATAATTACCAAGGGGAGATTTTATATATGAAAAATTTCTCCCACATGTCTATGCAAGAATTGCTGTCTTGACCATACTTTTTGAAATCCGTTAAACATGTAAACCAAAAATATCTTCTATTGGTTGAACCGGATGATAGGATCAGTTCAAAAGATTTTCAGAATTATTTATTTAAAATATTAAAATAAATACATATAATTCAAAATAGAACATAAAAAAGAATTCATTAAACATAAATTAATATATAAATAAATGAAATATATATAAGTTTTTAAATCATTATCCAAATTAGAGTTTAAATTTTAGATTTAAAAGATAAATCAAACATATTTCATATAAAGAATGAAACATTAAATTCAAAAGACAACTAAAACAAGCAACAAGCCAACAACCTCTAAAAAAGAAATTGAAGTATGTCTTATATACTTTAATAAATACATAGACTTACAAATGATATTAATTATTAATTATACGCTTCCAAATTCTCATTATTTTGTATATCAAATATTATTGAATTAATACTAAAAAAGAAAGTAAAATAAGAATTTAAATATAGGAAAAGTAATAAGAATCCCTAATTTTTTTATATTAAATGTGCCAAAAAATTTTCTGTCTATCATATTTTAATCGATTCGACCGAATTAAACCGATTTATATATGACGTTGCATGGTTTTGAAATTAAACATTAAATCAAATTAGATCAAATTGGAGGTTTTTTACGGTCGGACCGATCCAAACGGATAATATTGATGGGTTTCAAAATTTATGGTCTTGACTAAACACTTGCGGCCGTGCCTCTGGCTATGTGGATTTCTCAGATTCTGTCGAAAACGCGTCAGGACAAATAATGTATGTTGTGTAGTTGAGCATCTTACGGTTTGGGCAACCCAAATGGTTTATATGGGCAACAGCTTCAATCCTTAGTAGCCCAAAACCCATAATATAGTTCGCGATTTGTCGACTGAAACGGCCCTGAACTCTCAATGGGGATGCCCATCTTCATCTCTACACGATGAGATGACAGAGGGGGATCTTTCCGTTTACGAAGATGCAAGTAACTTCATCGATCTGCTCCAATTCCAACGCCGCCCCTCATCAGGCTCGGCACAAGGCTAATCAGAACCCCCCCTTGTTGCGGTTTTTTATTTGGGAATTCTGACTCTTGATCCTCGACGAACCCTAAATTCCTCGCACCTTGATTTAGGGGTTTTTGATAATCATCCAATATGCACGTTTTACTTTCTCAGATATGATTTCTTTATGCTTGGGCTGTTGGAATGTTCCCTTGTCTGAAGCCACTCCCAATTCTATCAACAGATCACTCTTTTGCCTCCTTTACTTCACAAGGTAAACTTTACTTGTTATGAGCTATGAAATGAAGCAGATTCAATTTTTTTCTGCAGTTTAAGATGTGGGATTTCTCTTGAATTCATGTTTCAGGTTATTCAGCTGACAATACACCAACATCTAGTGTTCAAATCTCTCCAAGAATTAACCTTACTGGGGAGTACAATCTTGCTGTCCGTACAAATTCTTATGGTGAAATTCGAAGAACATTTACAGAGAACTTTTCATTCGATCTCAACATAGAATCAGGAGCTTTTGACATTATTGAGGAATCTCAGCTTGTTGAACAGTTTCTTGATCCTAGTCATGACAGTGTTCAAGAAGCTATCACTCTCATTAACCACAAATCTCTTGCTTGTCTTGTTGGTAATTACTTTGATCAAAGCGAGAATGCATTACGACTCTGCGTCGTATTATACCAAAGAGTTCAACATGCTCGTCAAATATACCGTCCTATTTGTGAAGTTCTTGATGATCTTCCATTAGAATATGAATGGGATTCTTGTTTCATTGCTTCTCCTAAATGCAGGCTAGCTTTTGAATTGTTTCTCCCATTGGATAATCTAAAGAATCCCTTTTTCGGACTTGACTCGAATAGATTCAGCGATATACGTAGAGATTTTACGAATCTTCGACAAGAGCTTGAAAGTTTCAAAAGATTGAAATCTAAGTCATTGCCCAGTTGGGGTTGTTGTAGATCTAGTAGAGAGAAAATTGATGATTCATGTAGCTCACAGCATGATGCTGCTACAAGAGGTGCATTTGTTGTTCAAGGTCATCTTAACACGATTGATCGACTTGTTGCTCGTCTTTATTCTGCAGTTGAGAACGATAAGATGCTGATTCGATTGGGAATTGGGCAAGGAATGGATAGATATTCTATACAGGAGATGCTGAAACAATTACATAGAAATTGGCCTGGTTTTGATCAACAACTTATGGATCTTGAACAGCATATTTATCTCTTTTTTGCTGCTATTAACAAGGCAAGACGTCTTCTTTTTCAACAGATTTATTTACAGCATAGCCAATCATGACTCGTTACTACTTTAGTGAAGAATCTATATCTTTATTTCAACAATAACTCCCAATTGGGAAATTATCTTTATTTGTTACTTCTTAGACTGATCTGTACCAATGACCGATCGATACACAAGACCAATCTCATCGGTCACATCAATGTCGATCGTCATCTTATTCATCTTATCGTTATCTTTGACTAGTCAACGTGATTGATCAAACCAATCAACATCATTTCTTCATATTAAGTTATTTTCTCCCCCAATCAATCTTCCATACCGATCGGCATTATCCCCTCGATATGAAACGACTCCAAGGGTTGTTACATCGGTACCTTTGATCGACGACCATACCGAATCTTCTAAACTAAGTGTAATCGATCACTCATGTCAATCGGGTCCTTTGGCTATAACATGTATGGAAGAAAATGAAATTGCCATGAATTGCGATGTGGAGGCTGGAAAACGGCATGCACATTGCTACTACACAGAATGAATCCACATGGGTTTTTACTATGAAACACGTAAACGTCATGCAGGCCTAAGAAAACCTTATAAAACCCCTCTTTCTCCCCACACCATTCTCAGATCACTACTCATAAGCTACATACCTCGATTAACCATGGCGCAGAAGCTTGCACTTACAGCTTTTCTTGTAATGACCCTCGTGGCAGTAACTGCTGCAAGCTCCTACACCACTACAATCACCACAAACATCGATGAACACTCAAGACAAGGTCGGGAGGAGCAGCAGCAATGCCGTCAGCAGATTCAGGGACGCCGTTTCCAGAACTGCGAGAGGTACCTGTCGCAGAGTGAAGAACGAGACATGGAGACTAAATATCAAGGGGAGGAGCAGAACCTGAGAGAATGCTGCGACCAGCTCAGGAACATCGACGATGAATGCCAGTGTGAAGCAATCAGGCGTGTGGCACAGAGCGCACAGCAAGGAAAGAGATGGGGAGGCATATCTGAGCAGGTGTACCAGAGAGCCAAAGAGCTTCCCCGCCAGTGCAATTTGGGTGAAGAGCAATGCAGCTTCCGCTTTGTCCTTGTTTAGAAACAAACATTTCTAATAAGGGCTGTATGAGCATGTGTTTTTGGAATAAGAAATAACACGACTTGTTTGTGTTCCTGCAAAAATCTCAAGCTTCCATTAAAATATCAAGAACATGCAACACAATAGTAGTTTAGTTAATAGAATCAATTTTCATAAGACATATAAAGAAGCCATGGTTTCAGGGTAAGAGAGCTTGAATAATGGAGTCAGATTTGGCATGAGCAAGGATGAACATATGACCATAGTCAGGTAATTCGTGATACTGAATCCATGGAAGCTTACTAACGATATAACGTTGCAGAGAAACTGGAACAAGAAGATCATCGTCTCCTTGCCACAAATGAACAGAACCTTCACCATTTGGAAATGGATTATTGATCTCTGTAGGATCAAATTCCCAACTTCCAAAACCAATCATCATGTCACGATGAAGAGACTCATATTCACCTTGTTGTCTCGGCACTTTCTGCTCTTCCTGGAACAACATAAATTTGGAGTTAATGCCATAAAAAGAATAAACTTTGCAGGGATTCATTACCTGATCTCATGTTCCTAGCCTTTGAAAAAGCTCCATGTCAGATTTTGAGAAAATTGATGGATTTCTTGTGACTACATTAGAGGGAGGAAATAGTTTCTGTGTATTCCACCAGTAAGTAAGCCATGGCAAATGATGTGCAATCCTCAGTGCCCATTGGTCCGGCAGAGACTGCAATTTGTATGCTTCATTTGACAAATTCCAAGGAAAAGACGGCCACCAGTAGTTCACAACTGGTGCGAGTAAAGCAGCTCCATGCAATCTGTTGATAAAGCAATTTTATGGATAAACAGAAACTTGGGTATTCAAGACAATACCTGTGTGGAATATAGTTGAGGACACTCCATACAGCTTGTCCACCCATAGAAAATCCGACGACATAAAATTTGGATCCAAATCCCAACTTATCAGCAAGATCCTCAATGTCATAAGCCAAGCTCTTAGGAGTTCGTTCAGGGTGAGGATCACTTTCACCATAACCAGGTCTGTCAAAAGAAACAATGTGTATGCCTTTGCTTTCCACAATATCCTGTAAGTAAGCTTAAAAATAAGATTACAAATATCAAGAGAGCTACATCATGATTTACAGAACAATACTTGTGAGAGGGTTCCGGTTAACGCAGCAATAGAGTGCCTACATGAATCAAATCCATGAACAAATATGACTTTATGCTTTGCAATATCCTTGGGAACACCATATTGTTTGTAAGCCATGTATCTTCCATCCCTAAGCTGTATTCTAGGTGCAGTTACTGGAGGTCCATCAGCAGAACCACATATTTTTGGAGGCAGAGGTCTAATTTTTTGATAGGCTATTGCCATAAAACCAATCACCGTAAACAACAGAATGCTTTTGAAATATCCTGAAACTAGAATTTTCAAGAAATATTAACCCCAAATGAACGAATATGAGGAAGTTAAGAAAGTTAAAAGAATTCATTTAAGAGATGTTGGATTTCTAAAATACAACAGAATCGAACAATGTTTCCTATGTATCGTTAACTACTATAATCCTGAAACATGAAACCATAAAATGAAGCAAGAACAGACCGGAAAATTTGGATGAAGTTTTAGCTTTTGGCTTTCTGGTGTGGGCTCGTGCAGAGGCCGCCAATATTTTCCGAGATGTTCCAACCGCCATTGTCACCCACGCTACTGCAATCCCGTAACTCACGCTACTCCAATAAGACCTTGTCCACGAAACTTAATTCTTTTACACGTTATTAGTGTTTACTTTTATAAATAACATTATTCAAATTCCTACCATAACTTTTTATTTATATTATATATATATAATTGTAATTAGGTAAATATTAGTTATTCAATTTTTAACGATTAATTACACTTTTAGTTTAAAAAATATAATGTGTTTGTTTGGTATAGCTTTTTAAAATTGCGGCGTGGTGAGGTATGGTGATATATGGTGATCGTAATTTTTTAAATGTGTTTAGTAAAATTATTATATCATAATCATGATTTAGGTAAAAGACTAATATACCCTTTTATGTTTAATAATAAAAACAAATAAATTATATATAATTATAAAATGAAGGGTAATAAATTAATTTCCAAAATTGCGATATAGATATAGTTGGTTTTAGCATCGATCATCAAATCGTAATTTTTTAACCATAATAACATCGCAAATATCCTTTTGTTTTGTGCGATTTAATAAAATCACTATATGACGATTTTTATCACACTTCATAAAAGACTATATGACGATTTTTATCACGATTTTTAATAAAAGACTAATATACCCTTCATGACACTGCTATTTTTATCGGGATAAACAAACCCAATAACTCAACAAAAATTCTAAAATTTTTCACCTTCCTAAATATACAATTAGCAATTTAGTGATTTATACAATAAAAAATTCCAAATAATTAATATTTACATAAATACAAATACAAATACAAATACAAATTCAAATACAAATACAAATACAAATACAAATACAAATGTAAATACAAAATTATAAGCGGGATTAGATTAAGAGCGAGCTCACAATGCGCTTTTAAGTGAGATTTTGTTTAGTTTAGAGTTGACTAACACAAATTGTTGCCATTTTCCATGGGGAATGCATTAAATTTATTCTTCATCTTCCACATTTACTCTTGTATTCTTGTTAGAGCAGGAACATCGAGGCATGGAAACATCACAATTTCCCATTCAGAACTGAAACTTGTATACAAAGGCAAACTATACTAAAAATACATACATACACCTTGTAAAAACTAGTAATGAGGAGTATTACTTACTCCTTATCTTCATCAGTTGTTTTCTTCTCCATCTTGCCTCAGTTATAGCCACAGGTTTGATCGGAGATGAGCTTGAACCCTCATCAACCTTACACTTCAAGCGATGAGGTTGACATTCAAATGTAACAAAAGGAAGCAAACATGGCACAGGCACCAAAACCATTGAGTCTTGTTGTTGTTGTTGGGGAGGGATGATAAACTGGAATGGTGATGGCCAATAGAAAGAAGGCCCAGATTTTGGTGCTGAAGATGCAACTTTTGTCCACTGTAATGTAATCATACATCATAGTTCATAAACCATTAATGTTTTTGTGTGTCTCACTACTTACCTTTGCATTGAGATACTGATTCGTACGTTTAAGAGATATATGCTTCTCCAACACCACCTTTTTACTCTTCACTCAAATTTAGTGGATTCATTACTAAGTTCAAAGCATATATAACAATAACAACGCATACCTTCTTCAACTTCTCGTTCTCTTCTGCTAGTTCTGCTTCTTTTCTTTTTAACTCTTGTAACAAAGCCTGTATATCAGAACCTTATATTGACTTTCACTGTGAAAGCCTCGAAACTATAAAGGCAAAGGATACTTGCCTGTCTGCGGATAATTGTTTGTCTAGCTGATTCTCTGTTAGCCAACACACGGCGCCTCTTTCGTTCTTCCTTCTCACCCTGTGTATCAATCATCACTTGAATAAAAACACGTACAAATTTAAGCATCACCACATAATCAAATCTAACTACCATTGTTAAATTCATTCGTTGACTTGTACTACACTTGTTTGCGGTTGCAGAATCAGGGAACGGGTAGGTAGTTTTCGGTTGATCCTAATTTTGACCCACGAGTAGAAACAGAGAGGTAAATGCACTTGTTTGCAGGGACCACGATGATCCCAATTTTCACATAAAAACAGTAACTTAAATAGACCTGAAATGGGTCCAAGGCAGTTTCCATAAAAAGCCCTCGATTGGAGGCGGCGGATCGTGAATCTTGTGCAAAACTCGCAAGAGTTTCTGCGGCTTCGAGGTCAGAAGAAGCCAATGGGTTCTTCTCTTCCATATTGTCTCACTGAACAAAATACGAAAGCGGAAGTGTACTGTAGACAGATCCGAGAAATAAATACTTAAACACAAAAGTGCAGTGCGATGGACCAGTTGGGAATACGGATTGATTCGATCAAAGAATTGAACCTAAATGGCTCAAAAGCGTCCACGCGTCATGAAGATAGAAAAAGTAAAGCACGCGTGGCAAACAGCGCCGAACTGATGAGTTTTTTTTTTTTTGTAGGTTGTAGCAGTGCTGCTGTTAGACGTATAAAAAACTAATATATGATTTATTTTTTTTAATTTTAATTTTAATTTTTAACATTGACAATCTTCTTAACACTAGAATAATAGTATGGATATTTGTATAATTCGATTTCTATTAACTCAGCAGAAACCAAGTTATTCATTTTTTAAAAAAATATATTTTTAAAAATATATTTTTTAATTAAAAAATTCAACTGAATTTTTTAATTTTTTTAGTTTTATATTTTATGTTTATTTAAATTATAAATTCATATAATTTAAATATCTTTTAAAGTTAAAAAAAATATTATTTGTGTTATAAATATATTTATATATCATAACGTATGAATCATACAAAATGTATATTTTGTATAAAATTATGTACAAAATTTTAAAAAAATAAAATATTGTTTAAAAAAACATAATTAATACTACAATATTAATGTGAGAATTTGAATGTAATATGAAAATGTTTTACTTTATTTTTATATATAATATATAAATTAATGATTGTTTTTATTCTTTTAATAAATTTTACAACATCTTCCCCTTCCAATTTCTTAATAATAATAATTATTTTTATTTAAAATAGTATTTTGAAGTATTTAAAATAATTTATTTCAGTGAATTAGTAAAATAATATTTTTTATTTAAAAAATAAAAAAAAAATCCACATCTCAGTTTCTATTATTATATAAAAACTTAGCTACCTGAAAATATATCATTTCAGATGTACATTGAATGAATTAAAGTACAAAAGTGTGTGATTCCATTCCGCTTAGGGTTCGGTTCCAGCGATATTGCCACTTGGCATATTCTCATTCATTACTATAAATATTAAAAAACCTTTAAAATAATAATTTTTAAAAATATGACATTTCTTATAAAAAATATAATTTGTCGAAGTGGGATACAAAATTATGAAGCCGCTGCTCTCTATACAAATTGTATCATGATTGTCAAACTGGATTGGTAGTAAAATCCGAACATTAAAAATCCCAAATTTTTTACTATCGTTTTCCTAAATCTATGTAGTTTTTTTGTTTTGAAAATGGTTGGATTGCATGGTTTGAATTTTTCATATTATTAAAGTAAATATATGAATTTATAAGAGTAATGAATGACATAACATAATAATATTAGATTTTATAATTCAAATATAAAGATTAAAAATAATGATATTGCAATTCTTTAATAGTGATGGGAATTACAAGATCGGTACGTAAGAAGGTCGCAGTCTGTGTAGACGAGCTGACCCAAACTCGAAATGTAGACCCAATCGACGAACTTGAGACCAAAGCTCAATTGAATCAAACCAACGTAATCAAGCTTATAGGGAACTCAGGTTGTTGAATTTGCTAAATATTAGATTGATCATGCAATATGTATGTCAATTAAAAATGGAGGGAACTGAAACTTAATTGGAGGTTATGAAAATAACTATTGGAGGTTACGGAGATAATTGTCATTCTCCATCTATTTAAGGAGGAACCGAAGGCTCAAGAGTATTTTTTGGATCATTTCCACGGTTGTTGTTCATTCTCTTTGGTTAGTTTCGCTACTGTTCTTCATTCTAGCCTCTATCTATGTTGTATCGACTCTACGGTTTTAATGAATTTGTCAAGGGGAAGGGGATTTATTCTTAAACACTATGGTTTTTCACACGATTTTTCACGTGGAAATCGTGTCTTTTATTTTTTTATCTACCAAAAGTTGTATCCACAAACAACAAATCTGAAAACGGTTCTGATTCATAAACTGTGATTTGAACCATAGTGCCCCTAAAAAAGTAGTTACTACTTTTTTTATGGTTAAACTCATTGTAGAAAAACAAAAAATTATATGACAATCACAATTTGTATTGTAAACCGAACAAGCCAACATTACGAGGTAAGTACTTTACCTTAGCATTAAGTAAGAGTTGGGTTTGACATTGCGATATACTGATGACATCCCCTTGGAGTAAACGAACCTGAGTTGTTAATTGTTCGTGGAGAGACATTTGTAAGCTCCAGAGCTTGTAGCCTGAGCTCCAGAGGGTAGTCTGCAATGCAGCTGATTCTTGGTCCAGTCCCAGTAAACCATTTTGTAGAAACTTGACGCCCTAGTTGATATGATTTCACTGCCTTCTTTGAGTTTATTCTCTCCAGTATTGCTTTTCTTGGAACATCTGCTTTCGGGCTCTTAATACCACCTGAAAGACTTCTTTTGTATTCCACCCGTTGGATCGAATGATCATCGTCGTCTTCGCAGGGAAGATCGCATGGAACAGACTTGTCAGAAACCGATTGAGGTGTTGTTGTTGTTGTTTTACCTCTACTTTGCGAATCTTCATAGTCATAAACCCCTTTGAGAATCTGAGAATTTTGACAATGAAACCCTTTGAGAACGTTAATATCAGATTTTACTTCATCAACCAAACATTTTAAGATACCTCAACTTCATCTAGTTTAACTCCATTTTCATTGAGAAATGATGAGAAATCATCAAGGCTTTCATCACTAGGTTTATAGTGTCCACTGTAAGCTGAAATCCGCTGAAAAACATACAAACTTCTAGTGAATTACCCTTCAAATTTATGTATCATACAGTAAGTAATACCTTTAGAACACCATCTTGGGCATCAAGTCTGCCAGAAGCCAGAGTTGCTCCACCAGCTAAAAAGCTTGAGTGATGAAAGAACCCTTTCTTCTTCTGTAATTAGAAGCGTTTTGTGTAAGTGTAGAAGACGATATGGATTAAAAGGGCTAAAGAAACTTTACTTTTCCAATGTAAAGCTTTTTACAGGTGCTCAAGACAAATATCCATTTTGTTCCATTCTTTGTATCGAGAGCCATTCTTGTAAGTTTGTGTAAAAGCTTACCATCTTCCACTATGTATTCATAATGTTTTCTTTCATTCTGAGACAGAAAATCGCAGTTTGTAAGAGCCAGTGTCGAAAATCTGAAAACTAATGGTTTTTTTACTTACAGGACCAAGGTAGTTGATGCATTGTTGACGTAGCTTTGATCTTGGCCATTCTATGAGATCCACTTCTTTGCCATCTCCAATATCCAGCCTGATTATCAGGAATCTTGTTAAGCAGAAATGGTGGAGTGAATAAACCAGGAAAATTTGGGTGTTACCAGTAGAAGAAGGGTTGGCCCGAGTTGTTGTTGCACCATTCATTGAAATAGAAATGTAAGCCATGCCCGTACCGGTGCCTTGGATCGATCTGAAACAGGTGAAATTGAATCGAAATTCAGCTGAAAATCGAATAGAAGGAGAGGCGGAAGAGACGAACTGCTTCAATCCAGTGTTGAAAAGCTAATTTCTGCGCTCTAGCGTCATCGCACAAGCCCTTGCCGACCTGGTTTCACGATTTTGTTAAATGCTTGAAGAAAAAATTGATTTCGCAATCGAAATTACCTTGGAAGCATTCAAGGTTACTCGATTCCACCGTGACGCAGCTGTTTCCGGCTTGGAGAAATCGAAGAAGGAGATGGTGCTGTGACTCAATCGCGCAAAATCTAGCAATTGCCACCTTCGATTATCACAAAAAAAGAGTCAGATATCCCAATTTATAGATTAAAGAGAAATTCCACCAAGTACCATAGTTCTTCAGCAACCACAGCGGAGTCAGCTAACATGCGCCGTGTACGGTAGCTCCGATAAACCTTCTGAACTCTCATAGCTGCATCCGACGGACATCTCTCGAAAACAACACCATTATGCGTCTCATCAGATGACGGTAGCGGTTGCGGTGGCATGACTGAGAGTGAGAGCGGTATGTAAGTATGAGTCTGGTTGGAGTCTCCGTTTTATACTCGGCGGAGTTTGAAGTCCACGCGCAGCATTCCCATTCTCGTGATGAATGATTGATTGACAATGACCCTTGTCTTGTCTGCATCTTCTTGACCGCTGTGTACTTTTCTAACAGCTTAGGGAATCTTCTTGACTGCCGTGTACACGCTATAAATCTTTCTATATATTATCATTTTTTTATATTCACATCATATTATCTTTTCATTTCTAAAACTTCTCACTCATCCATATCATATTTTTTATCCAAATTTAATTTTATCTTTCTATCTCATCAATTTTATCTATTTACTATTCAATTTATCGTTAATATTACATTTTAATTTTAATTCCAATAATCTCGAGTTTAAACAATAGCTATTTAAATAAATATTATAATTTTAATATTTATTAGAAGGAGAGTTTGTAGACCTAAAAAAATCTCTACCTCAACTCAATTGGTGAATCACAAAAAGATCAAAAGATAACGACGAATTCAAAAAATCTTGAAAACACAAAGCACAAAACAAGAATAATTTGCACACAAAATGAACTCGCAAAAATTGCATAGAAGGTAAATTACAATTCAATCAAATGAATAGACTCCACTTACAACTTCTTTAATGTTAAAGACTCCACTTACAGCTTGCATTCCAATCCCAGGAAATCCATCAAAAATTAATCCAGATTCACCTTTAGCTTATCCTATCTCAAGTCTCTTTGACAATATCTGCAATATATAAGAAGTATCGAACAGTAAGTGAGAAGTATCAAACAATATTTGAAGGCATACAAAGAAACAAATATCGGTAGGATACTACAAAAAACCAGTGTGAAGGTACAAAGAAATACTAAACACTAAAAAAGGCCAAAAATATGGATGTCTTTACAACAAAATCACAATCAGAAAAGGAATGAACCAACAAATCAATTAATAATATGTAAACACTAGTTATCTCAATCAGAGAACTAAATCAAGAGTTCAACGATTAAAGTTGGATATTGAAAATTTTAAAATTCGCAAACCTCAAAAAAACAATGTTTTGAAAACAATCTGAGGCTCTAAGCATCACAACGTATCATAACAAATAATTCACACAAATTCTCGAATATATAGCTAAAACTCAAATCCCCAACTTCAAACCTACGTTACTTTTCCAACTCCAGGGCTTCCAAGAAACACCCAGTGAGCATTTCTGTTCATCGGATCTACATCGAGCGAAAAACGCCTAGGAGCTTATGATTCAGTGCACGTGAGAAGACACGGAAGAAGAGTCAGATGGCGAACAACAGCGCAATAGATGAGTGTTGAGTGGGTGATTCAACCCAGTAGAGAAACAGAAAAAACAAAAGAAAAACAGTTCTTCCGAAGGGGTTGGGCGCCCCCTTGTCCGCCCACGGTATTTCCACGACAAGATGTCAGCGTCCATGTACTCATGGGCGCTGATATGACGGAAGGAAAGACGACAAAACCATATTTAAGATATTGTGGCAATCTAATAACCACAAGTTTTTTCACATGCATAAATGTTTAAGATATTTTTAGTATTTTAATAATATAAAATTAAAAAAAATTCTTAATATGACATTGATAAGTTTTAAATCAACACAATAACAATAATTGACATCCTATAGACTATTATAATTATTTGTTTTATTATTTGTTTTCCATGTTTTAATATATATATATATATATTCTTAAATAATAAGTTTATGAAACTCTTAACTATAGAAATACTTCAAAAGTTAATATTAGAAATAATAATAATAATATAATAATATTAGAAATTATTAATATTATTAATATTATTTGACTAAGTTGATGCCGTGGGTACAATATTTCAGTCACAATAAGTAAATAAGTTGAATCCGTGAAACATATGATTAATTTATATAAAAAGTTTATAAATAATTAATTACTTCATTTTGCTTTTATAAATATATGAAATATTATAAAAATATTTCAAATGTACAAGGTGTAAATAAGTTGAGTCCGTGCAACATATGATTAATTTACATAAAAAGTTTATAAATAATTAATTACTTCATTTTGCTTTTATAAATATATGAAATATTATAAAAATATTTCAAATGTACAAGGTGTAAATAAGTTGAGTCCGTGCAACATATGATTAATTTACATAAAAAGTTTATAAATAATTAATTACTTCATTTTGCTTTTATAAATATATGAAATATTATAAAAATATTTCAAATGTACAAGGTGTAAATAAGTTGAGTCCGTGCAACATATGATTAATTTACATAAAAAGTTTATAAATAATTAATTACTTCATTTTGCTTTTATAAATATATGAAATATTATAAAAATATTTCAAATGTACAAGGTGTAAATAAGTTGAGTCCGTGCAACATATGATTAATTTACATAAAAAGTTTATAAATAATTAATTACTTCATTTTGCTTTTATAAATATATGAAATATTATAAAAATATTTCAAATGTACAAGGTGTAAATAAGTTGAGTCCGTGCAACATATGATTAATTTACATAAAAAGTTTATAAATAATTAATTACTTCATTTTGCTTTTATAAATATATGAAATATTATAAAAATATTTCAAATGTACAAGGTGTAAATAAGTTGAGTCCGTGCAACATATGATTAATTTACATAAAAAGTTTATAAATAATTAATTACTTCATTTTGCTTTTATAAATATATGAAATATTATAAAAATATTTCAAATGTACAAGGTCCAGTTAGAGGTTCTCATTCGAAAACCATAAAATTTATGATTTGAGATTGTGTTCGGATTCCGTTCGGGTTTGAATAATTAAAAATATTATATTTTATAATATAAGTTAATTTTATAATATATCTTAAATTATTAATACATATACATATTATAATATTATTGACTTGCCAACAGTTTCGACTCATTTCATTAAAAATTTGAAATTTGAGGTTCAATTTCTTATGATTTCAAACTCAAAACAATTATTTTTATTAAATTCTTATTGGACGCACAACATTAATTGTTTTTTGTTTGAGAATAGTTTTTACCTTGCTAATCATTTATAAAATTAATAAATAAATAATTTCAAAACGTAAATCACTGTTATAAAATTGATTTTTAGATTTGTGAGTGACATTACTCTATTGTGCAGAATTGCAGTGATAGTTTTTTGTATCCTTTGATGTGACACTAAAACATTTTACCATTAATATTCATTTTTTTATTTAATTAATAAGACTGATTCTGATCATTTCAATAAAATAAAAGTGATAGACGTTTCGCAAGCTCGATTTCTGCTACAACTGAAATTGGGCTACGTTTTTTTATTTTTTTTAAATGCATAGCTCAGTTTCTACTATTGCAGAAATCGAGCTATGCTTTTTAAATACCATGCGACTGCTCATATGGTTTTAGAGCAGTCCTTTCGCTTCTTCTTGCCGATTTTACATTTTTGCGTTGTTTTTACACCTAATCGAAGATAATTTACAATTATTCTGGTTTGGGTACTCATTCTTGTTCAATTTTGATGATTTATTTTAGGGTTTCAGTGTTGCTTTCTACCTCCATTGGATTTTCGAATATGAGTTTCTTCCTCACGTTTTTGTACTTTTCACGTTTTCTTACCCCCAATCGAAGGTAATTTACAATTATTCTTGTTTTGATACTTATACTTATTCAATTTTGGCGATTTTTGGGTATTTCTTTCTTCTTTCGATTTCGGCTTAATTGAAGAGATATAGGATAAACATTTTTGTTTTTCTATTTGGCACAAAAATTGTCCATTAGAGTTATTTACGAAGTTTTTTTTATTTTTAAATATAGTTCGATTTCTGCAATAAAGGAAATCGAGCTAAATTTAAAAATAATTTTTTTTATTTTTTAAGATAATAGAAACCAGGCAACTCTCAAATCACGTATTTTCACTTGTCTATCAATGCTATATTACTTATTTTGACTAAATAATGAACAAATTGTGCAGTAACAATACTGTACAATTTTCTCGGAGGACTGGTGGGATGGGACCTTAACATAATAATAATAATATTATGTAACTCGGTCGTCCAGAATGTGAATCGGACAGAAAGAAAACAAGTCAACGCCCGCCGCTGCTGACTGCTGATGCTGGATCCTGAATGAATGAAAACCACGAGTTTTTTATCAGGTGTTAGATTTATTTCTTTTTATATTAACAAAACCACCGTCACTTCCTTTTGTGTGGTCAGATAATATTACGATAAATTTGTCTCAATTTCATTTTATAATGTGAGAATTTCACTCATATTTCAATGTATCCCTAAGTCCAACCATGAGTTTGATTTGACAATTCAAATCGGTGGATTACCAATCAGTCAAATAAACCGAACTAACCCCGCAAAGTTACTCAGAATTTCCGAACCGCTACGATACCATATTAAATTTCTAGAATCGAATCAATTTACATGGGAAGTGTAATCGAATATAACGTATAAGAAGGATGAGATCACATTGTAAAAGACTTGAACAAATCATTTACTATGATTCTACTTTCCTATTTATAAACCAATCAATCTCAATTTCATATTTCAATGTGAGACAATTTCACTCAAATTTCAACATAATAGAGTTTCTATATTAAATTAATGAAATCATAGGTTACAAATTCTTATTTAAATTTGAATGGGATCCTGATCCTGATCAAAATACCTATGCATCAGTTGGTCCGTATAGATTTAGGTGTAAAACCAATAAATCCCTTGTAATGATACTATGACCAGCTGGAGCTCACATAATAATTTTTCAAGAGATTTATCTAAACTCAATTACCCATTAAATTAAATCTAAAATTCAATTCCAAACTTTCTTTATCAAGAATCGGATTGTTGTTGGGTACCCGTTATAACAAAATTATTAATTTCCAATTTTAGAAACTGGGCCTGGATTGTGAATGTGGGCTTGGGAGTTTAGTCCAGCCTGATTAATTTAAGTAGGGGCAGGGTCACGGGCAGAGGCAGGCAATTGATGTCGTGTAGCATGATTACCTCCAAAATTTGTGGGGTCCGATTAATTCTTTTGCAAAAGAATCTCTACAATATTTAATTATATGAATACATTATTGGGAATAATAATAGTAATAACAACAATGTTAATATCCACAATTATAGTGTCGACGTGTTATAAATTATTTAAATAATTATCTGGTACTGGTACGTTACAATTACACGTCACAACCACTTACTAGAGGGATTTTTTTTTGAAATTTTAGCATTTATAATAATATTAAATATTGAGGCGAAAATGCACATGCCAAGATCTGGAAAACGCATCCCTGTCCACATCGTAAAGTGTGCAGCCATGCCGTGATTCTTAATTATATATGTTCGGACCCACGCTACGGCTGCTGTAAAAAGGGTATGCGGAGAAGGTGACAAAGACTTGTCTGTTTTGCTTTCGGCTCAGTACGATCTAACGGGGATTAAAATGTGGTGAGTTGTGAATTAAAAAGATTAAATTTTGAATGGTTTTTGGTGGTTGAAATTGTATTTTATTGAATCCAGGGCCACGGGATCTTGGAAAACTTTATTGACATGTGGGAGTACGACGATCGTGGCGCTGAATGAAAACTACAAATTTAGTCACTAATCTAATCCATGTGTGTATTTTGAGTTAACATTTATTTGGGTTCGCAGATAGACGCAGAGAAGTATCTTGTTTGTTATATATGATGGTGATGGTGATGGTGATGATGAAGATGAAGAGTTTTTACATTAGTTATGTTGGGTTGTTCTGGGAATTGTGTCATTCTCCCTCTTTCTCTCTGGGTTAGATGAACCCAGCACTGAGTTTGTGTTTTTGCGTAGTTTTCGAACTGAGTTTGTGTTTTGCAGTTGAGGATTGAAAAGGTGTAATCTTTCTGTTCTGAAAGCGCATTTTAGATTGGACTCTGTCTGGGTTTAACATGGCTACTTGTGGAGAAATCGTAGAGGTGAAAGATGAGCTGAGTTCCGTACACGGGTCAAAAAGTTTTAAGCCAAACAGAGAGCAGAAACCTCCTATTGTTAAAAAGCTGCAAAATAAGCCGTTAGAAAATGAGATACACAAGCTTCTTGCGTCCGTCTCTCCGCGAGCTTGTAAAAGTTTGGATCTGGGTAACCCAGAGAGAAAATGTTCAAAGAGACCGGTGAGAGGTGCCGGTTCTATGTCTCCGTTTATCGGGTTTTCAGAACCGGTTTCTCTGAAACAAGCTCTGAGAGGATTGTGCATTTCTCAAGCAGCAGAAATGGCTGTTGTTAAAAGATTATCAATGACTGCGTCTCCTCGTGTTTCAGAAGGTGAAAAAATCATGAATCCGTCTCCTCGTGTTTCAAAAATGCTTGTTGTTGAAACTGAGAAACAGCCATCTCAAGGCTTCTCTGTTTCAGAAACTGGTAAAACAGAACGTGTATGTCAAGAAAACCCAACTGAGAAAAGATACAAGGAGATTAAAAAGAAGCACAGAGATTCAAAAGGCTTTTCTTTGAAGAGTTCAACAGGTGGGTTTCGTCACAGTTCAGTTTCCTCTTCTAATTCAGCAACAGAGAAGAGGAGGAAGCCAAAGTTGCAGACTGGTTCGCGCTCAAGTTCACTGAAAACTGATAGAAATGCGTATCGTGCTGTGAAACCAGTTGTAAGAAGCCGCAATATTGTAGTAAGGAAATCAAAGAAGGTTATAGTTCCATCTGGTGCAGAGTTCATCAATTCTGAGAAGCTTATCTGCCAAAAATGCCAGTGTTCTTTGAAGATCAAAGATGAGGAAAAATCTACTAAAACTCTGGTCGGAGCATGTAAGGATAGACTGAATAACGGTGAAAGCAAACCTCATCTAAGCAAAGCAAATTTTATAACAAAATCTGTGGAGAAAGGAGATAATTCATATAGCTCAAAGAGCAGCATTTGTGAGTTCAGCAGTAGTACAACTAGCCTTAGTGAGGAAAGCAGTCAAAGCGGATCGACATGCGGTAACAGACCGCATATGTCAATGGATTTAAGGTGGAGAGGAATTGAATTCATAAGGAAAAAGCACGGTTTTTTAACACTAAGTCACTTTAGTTTACTGAAGAAGCTTGGCTCTGGTGATATAGGTACTGTTTATCTTGCTAAACTAATCGGGACTGATTCACTCTTTGCGATCAAAGTTATGGATAACGAATTTTTGGTTAAAAGACAGAAGATTCCTAGAGCTCAAACAGAAGGAGAAATTCTCAAAATGCTTGATCATCCATTTCTTCCTACACTTTATGCACAGTTTACATCTGATAATTTATCATGCTTAGTAATGGAATATTGCCATGGTGGTGATCTTCATGTTCTTCGACAGAAACAACTTACGGGTTATTTTGCTGAACATGAAGCAAGGTATTATGATTGTGCTTGATTTTGAGTGTGACTGTGAATGTTATTCTTTCGTAATGCTTGATTCTTATTGATTCAGATTCTATGTTGCTGAAGTTCTCCTTGCTCTTGAATATCTCCACATGCTCGGAATTGTATATCGAGACCTTAAACCAGAAAACATTCTTGTTCGTGAAGATGGGCACATTATGTTAACGGACTTTGATCTATCACTCAGATGCTCTGTGAATCCAAGTGTAGTAAAATCGGAGCCAGCTCGGGTCTCTGTTCAATGTGCAGGCTCAAGCTGCATTGACCCTTTCTGCACTGGACCTTCATGCAAAGTCTCATGCTTTACTCCACGGCTTTTTTCAACAAATGCAAGGAGTAAGAGGAGGATAAAAGGGAAAAAGAGCGACGGAGGATCACTACTGCAGCTAGTGGTTGAGCCAAAAGAAGCAAGATCGAACTCGTTCGTGGGAACACATGAATATTTAGCCCCAGAGATAATTAAAGGTGAAGGTCATGGGAGTGCAGTAGACTGGTGGACATTTGGTATCCTTCTTTATGAACTTTTATATGGAAAAACGCCGTTTAAAGGATCTGGGAACGAAGAAACGTTGTCGAATGTGGTGTTGCAGAGCCTGGAGTTTGGTGATGAACCATTGGTTAGTTTTAATGCAAGGGATCTGATTAGAAGACTTCTGGTTAAGGAACCTGAGAACAGATTGGGAACGGAAACAGGAGCGACAGAGATCAAGATGCATCCTTTCTTTGAGGGACTGAACTGGGCTTTGATTCGATGCGCTGTTCCACCTCCGGTTCATGAAACTTACGCCAATGTGCATGTAAAATCTCTACAAGAGAAAGTGAACAAGTTGTTGTTCTAGTGGTTTATCAAAAAGGCGTTTTTGTGTTCATCAATTTACGCCCAAATTGTTTGATTTAGGGTTTCCGCAATTGTAAAACGAAAAATCTGACGCTAGGGTACATTTCTGTAATTGATGCCACGAACTCATTATCCATGGTTGTCAGTTTATTTAAATAATAATTATTAATATTACATAATTATAATTATTTTTATAATTAATATAAATATAATGTAATATTTCTTATAAAATAGTAACCACATGTTATTGTATAAATTTTAGCATGAAATTTTAAATATGAAATTAAGCAAAATAATTATAAGTTGACAATAATTGTATAATTTTTAATAAAATATTAATTCTCGAATAAAATAATTTTTTTTTCAATTTTACCTTCAATATCATTTAAAAATCGTCAAAAAATAGCAAATAAAATGTATGTGTACAAATTAATATATGTACACATACATACCAATGACATTAATTATATGTATTTTGTATTGTATTATATTAATTTATGACCTCAGCCGCGTGATTCTGGTCTGTCCTCTTCTGCGGCCGTACTTTAGTTTCTAATTATATATAAGTCATAAATGCTTATGTTATTTATTATAAATTATTTTAAAAAATGAAAATTTTCGCTAGGTCAATTGGTTGTTCAATTTATTCTATAAGATGTTCAAACAAATCATAAACCTTTCTGGTGAGGTAATAGGTAATCAAATTTGGTATCGATCGATATATCATAAGGTATCTCGATGGTACCAATCATACTAATTTAGATAGATATAGAATTGCATATTATATGAAAACATTGGTTTGAATTCGATATCTAGAATCCATTCAAGGAATTTCTTGGAAATAAATATTATTTATGATTTGTAATGTTTAGTAAAAGAAATGTGATCCAATAAGAAATGTGATCCAATAATTTACATGCACTTTGTAATAATTTCTGATTAAAAATAACAATTTAGTTGTATAAATTATAGGAATGACATCTTTTTAATATTCAATTTTATCAAATAATTAAAACAAAGGAATAATGAAATAGAAATTGAGAAGAATTTTAAAATAAATTATCATCACAAAATATTTTATCCTTTTAATGTTACTTTTCAAAGTTACTAAATATTTATGATCTAATATTTGTTATTTATGTTTAATATTAATTAAAATCTAAACTATTTACGCATTTAATCCTAAATTTCCCTATCAAATCAAATTAAATATAATAAATTATTTAATATTCTAAGAAACTATAGTTATATAATAGTTTTCTAATATTCTCAATTACTAATTTGTTTTAAATAAAGATTGAAGAATCATATTCTTGATTTATTATTATTTTGATCTTTTTTATATTTTTAAAAAATAGTTACAACTTTTTTTTAAATTTTTACACATTTGAATTTTCAGGTTTAATAATAAATGATTTATTTATTTAAAAAAATGATGATACATCATATTAATGAAAGACAAGCTGTCAATATTATACTTATAAATTGAGCTATACATAAATTTGATTCATATATCTTAATGGTTTGACAATTTTAATTTATAAAGTTTTATAATTGTGCCAATTATAAACGATCCTAATATTTGCAACAATTAAAAATACTTGATATCCAAAATTTAGCGTGTGACATAATTGATCTTAAAAATTTTTAATTTTAATTATTGAGGTATAAATTCGATGATTAATTTTACTACTTTGAAAATCTTATTTTCAAATGTACTAAAATTAATTTTGTCAAAACCTTAAAATTTTGGAAATAAATATATTATTATAAAATATGATAATCAAATTTATGAAAACTACCAAAGCAACTCACGTTAATAATTTTCTACATATTAATAATGTTTATAATTTAGGAAGCACACGCACGGCACATTCTCCCAAACTAACTTTTGAAATTAGGTAGACGACCGTTAACCGAACTGAATAAAGTTTTTGTTTTTCTCAATAATTAATCATACTTAAATAATAACTCATTCTTGACTATGAATCAATTTTACCATTTAATTTTTCAATAGCTTTAAATAAATCCAAATCCAAAATACAAAAATGATAGAATTTTTACATGAATTGGAGAAAAAACGAACTAAAGTAAGTTAATTCACTATCGTATGAATAACATAAATATAATGCTAAAAAAATTCCAATTCTTAAATTTCTCTCACTATGTTTATTTCGACAAGATCGAAGTATTAAGTATATTTATAACTAAGATCATATTCCACATTCAACATCTCAGATTGTGCACCTGATTTTTTGTGGCACGGTAGTGGTTGATTGACGGTTGAATTACATCATCGACATTTGCTTTCCTCTTCGACTAGATATGTATCGAACATCATGTAATGGTAATATGCGTACGGTATATTTGGTGGATCGATTGGTATGATGGATCTTCATATTCCCAATACTCCCTCATATGTTGTATAATAATAATAATAAATAAATAACAAAAAAGATTGAGTAAAAGGAGAATTCGTAGGCCATGTTGTTTGTTTCAAGAGGTTGGTATGGTGGTTGAGTTATTTCATTCCATTATTATTATGTATTTTAAAAATAAAATACACTAATGAGCCTCGTAAATGATGATTAAGGGTAACTAATAATGTGTAATAAATATGGGATAGTGGGTGACAAAAGACAGCTTCAAAGTTTCTACAGGGCAGACACCACTAGAGAGAATAGTAGTGATAAGGTAAGGCCCAAATTCTTCGAAGAAGGAAAACTTAAGGGGGTTTGGTTTACCAAGAAAGTTCTGAGGAGCAAATTCGTTAGGAAAGACGGGGTTCTGTTGTGGAACTAAGATGGAGGGTCAGAAGACGACACAACCGCTGGTTGTATCGGGTCAGATTTCTGGGAATTTGAGTTTCAATGGTGGTATGGTGAAGGATGATGAGGAGATTTCCAAATCTGCGCTTTTAAATTTTAGGGCTAAGGAGGAAGAGATTGAGAAGAAGAAGATGGAAGTTAAGGAGAAAGTTGTGGCTCATCTTGGAAGGATTGAAGAGGAAACCAGGCGTCTAGCTACAATTCGTGAGGTATTCTTGTGTTGAAATCAGATCTACGGGATTTTCGCCCAAATGCTAAATCAATTAATGTTGGTCATCAGGAATTGGATGCATTAGCTGATCCCATGAAGAAAGAAGTGTCTCTTGTTCGAAAGAAAATTGATTCTGTAAATAAAGAGTTGAAACCACTTGGACAGACATGTCAGAAGAAGGTTTTTGATTGTTTCTTTTCTTACAATTATGAATTATACCTCATAAACTGGATTTGTAATTGCAGGAGAAGGAATACAAGGAAGCCCTCGAAGCCTTCAACGATAAGAACAAAGAAAAAGTACAACTCATTACCAGATTAATGGAGGTGAGTGAGCATCATCATCATCATTAATCCCATTCCTTTATATCTTTATCAATATTATGGGCTTATTTTTATGTGCAGTTGGTTGGTGAAAGTGAGCGTATGAGGATGAAGAAACTGGAAGAACTGAGCAAAAACCTAGAAACAATGCGGGTTAATTGATAACATAGCTGCTCTTGTCTTGACTTGTGATTAGGTCTAAATCGTGTATCTATGAATGAATGCGCTGATGTTTTTATTGTATCCTCGTCTGCTTGTCTGCGTCCATTTAGGATTTGTCTTAAGAATGGGAACTGTGTCTTCTGAAAGCAGGTTTGATTGTAATTAGCAACTGGTGTCAGTTTCAATGATTTATAGTGTGTTTAAGAAGCTCCCATGTTGATTTTTTTCATGATTGCTAATGAATCTCATGATTCAAAGAAAGTTACGTAGTTACTGTACTTTTTTCTGGTTATTAAAATTCAAGCAATGGTAATGAAGACGACGTCGTATTCATTGGTGCTCGCTCCTCCATAGACATAATTCTCTGAATTTGATATGGTCCAACGCGTGTAAACTTTATGTGGGCAATTGGGGATGCTAGTGGCCAAGATTCCGGAGAAGGGAGTTCAATTTTACAGAATGTAGGGGACCCGTAAAGATGAAATTGCCGATCTGACCGGGAAAAGCCGCATCTGATTTTGGGTGGTTTAGAATTCTTGGTTGGAGGCGCATTTGAGATTGTTAGCATTGGATGCTTTCTGAAGACTGATCAGATCAGCGTCTGATTAATACTGCTACTGAAAGTGGAAGATGTCTGGTGGTGGGGGTTTTAATCAAGATTATCTCAAAAGTTTAAATCTTTACTCAAAAGAAGACAAGGAGAAGTCGTACAGAGATTCATCTGTTTTGACTGAAGAAAAGCTCCTTTTTTTAGCCAATGGGACCGAGGTGGGGTGTTGTTTCGCCGCCGAGGCGGGATGAGGATGTACGGTTTGACGTCATTTCCATTTGCCTTTTCAAAACTCTGGCCTCTCAATTGGGCGGGCTTCCTCAATTCCCTTTCCAATGTCCCTTTACAGTTTACAACATTACGTTGTTGAAAATTGAAATCTCTTCTACTTCCTAACCATTCAAAGCTGCTTTCTTAGTATGTCTGAGAAACCGCAGCTTCTGCATGAGCTCCTTGAGAAAGATCAGGAGGATTATATTGCCAGCCCACGACCCCAGTTGAAGAAACCCAGTTGCTCAAACGCCTTGCAGCCTAGAAGACGCCGGCAAGGTTGCTTCTTGTCATTCCAGAGCTCCCCAGTAATTGATTTCAAGATAGAACAGAAGCGCAAAAGTTATGGGTTCGGGTTATTTACCTCCCTCGTGCGATCACTCAGTCACCGGAGCAGTTATAAAAAGAGCTCAAGTCCGATACTTAAAAGCGCTACAATTTCGTGGTGCCGCAAGTTGTGTACGGCGGCGTTAATGGAGAACAATGTAGTTTTCGAATTCCCGGAGAAGGATTTCAATATCAATGTCCCCCGTTTCTGCATCAGTCCCTTCGTATTTCCCTTTCACGAAACTCCATCTGCTTCTCCAAAGTTGCTCCTTTCTCCGGCGGCTGATTATATGAACCAGGTTCGTCTTTCACACCTGCTTCTGCATCATTACTTGCACAATATAAAATGAAATAAACAGGTTCAGGCTGAGGAATGGCAACCAAGCAATGCAGGCGAAGAGAAGGGTGAAGAGGACCATTGTAGTCCAACATCAATACTTGAACCTCCTTTTGACGGCGGCGATACAGAAGAAATCGTCAACACCAGCTACCTGAACTTGCAAAGTACATTTCATTCAAACCTTGGGTTATCACTTTATTTTAAGGAAATTATATTTGAATGAGATGAGAATATGCAGGAACGAAGCAGAAGATATTATGCATAATAAGTCGATTTGAGAAACTTGCAGAACTTGATCCCGTTGAACTGGAAAAGAAGTTAGCAGAAGATGAGGAGGAACAAGGAGAAGGAGGATATATCTTCAATCTCAGTGAAGAATCATCATCACCTCTACAAAGAAACCAGAGTTTGGAGTCATGTATGGCGGATGACGAGTGTTTCCCTACAATCATATTAGGAAGCCCATTTGATATCTGTATAGATGACGACACGATGACTGTGTTTGATTTATCAAAAAACTGGGAGGAGGAAGTTGAGGAGATAACAGGGGATATTGAGATTGCTCTGTTTCTCCTACTGGTGCAAGAGATGTTAGATCTATGAAATAAACCATGTTATTTTTTAAATTGAAACTTTAATTAAAAAATTCAAATAATAAAATAATCTATTTTTTTGGAGTTAAATATTATATTGAAATATCATGTCTTTTATAATAGACATAATCTTTATGAAAAGTTGTGTCTTTTAGTCATTTAGGTAGTACTTGATTAGGATTAATATTTTCTATATATATGTATTTAATTTTATGAAAAATTTCTTTTGTTCATTCTTCACATTTATTAGAAGTTTTCGTCTTATTGTTATAAGAAGTATTGGATAAGTTGATTCATAATTTTATTGAATATATTTTATAATTTTAACGCGGTATCAGAATATTATCATTTCAATGTTTAAATATAATGGATGGAAGGCAGTTTTGGTCCCCAAAGTTTGGATAATTTGGCAATTTTGGTCCCCAAAGTTTTCAATTTTGGCAAAACCAGTCCCCAAAGTTTCATGTACGCAAAACCGGTCCCCAAAGTTTGCGAATTTTGGCAAAACCAGTCCCCAAAGTTACGTATTTTCGCAAAATACGTCCCAAAGTTTGCGAATTGTGGCAAATTAGGTCCCCGGACGAAAATTAATTTGGGGACCAAAATTGCCAAAATTCGCAAACTTTGGGGACGTATTTTGCGAAAATACGCAACTTTGGGGACCAAAATTGCCAAATCATCAAAACTTTGGGGACTGTTTTTGCCACTGAAACTTTGGGGACCAAAATTGCCAAANGAGGAAGTTGAGGAGATAACAGGGGATATTGAGATTGCTCTGTTTCTCCTACTGGTGCAAGAGATGTTAGATCTATGAAATAAACCATGTTATTTTTTAAATTTAAACTTTAATTAAAAAATTCAAATAATAAAATAATCTATTTTTTTGGAGTTAAATATTATATTGAAAAGTTGTGTCTTTTAGTCATTTAGGTAATACTTGATTAGGATTAATATTTTCTATATATATGTATTTAATTTTATGAAAAATTTCTTTTGTTCATTCTTCACATTTATTAGAAGTTTTCGTCTTATTGTTATAAGAAGTGTTGGACAAGTTGATTCATAATTTTGTTGAATATATTTTATAATTTTAACGTGGTATCAGAATTATTATTTCAATGTTTAAATATAATATTACCTCATATTAAATTTGCGATAAAAATTAAAATATTGTATCATATTAATTTATTTGTTTATGTCATCCCTTATACACTTATTAATTGTACACTTACATTATTAATTTGTGATAAAAACTAGAAATTAATACTTGGACACTTTTAAAAGCCCAATGATTTGTTAGCGCTTTACCTTTTCTTTTGGGCCAAACTGCGAGAATTTGGGCTTACACAAGCTTGGCGGGCCCAATGTATTTTATTTAGAATCATCGCTGGAATTGGTAGTGCTTCTTTAAAGTTTGAAGTAAACAAACCATTGCAAAAACCCTACGAGTTGTTAACTACTCTCACCTGAAATGGAATTCTGGGGTTCGAAAATTTTAAATTTTGATTTCCTCTCTCGATCCTGTCTCTTTATTTGTTAATTTTATTTTCTTTTGATTCTTAATTCGATTTGTTGTTGGCAACGAAAAGCTCCGAATTTGCTCTATTCGTTTTCCGCCTTCATTTGTATTTATACTGGGTAGAACGTGCATTTGAGTATTTTTTATTTTCAGGTGTTGAGGTAAAAGTTGGAGAGCCACTTAAGGTGACGCCAGGTGTTAACAAGCTTTTGCATCTCTCTCAGGTTAATATTACTTGCTCTTACTTTTTATCTCCTTATTGGGGGCATGAATATTTATGCTATGCATTTGCAGGCTAGTCTTGGTGAGCTGAATAATAAAAAAGACACTGAATCTGTCCACTTGTGTATTAATGTTGATGGAACCAAGCTACCCCTTGGAACACTTTTCACAGATAAGTTGCCCCAGCAACAGTTTGATCTTGTATTTGACAAAGAGTTTGAGATATCTCACAACTGGAAAAATGGAAGCGTTTATTTTTATGGTTACAAGGCCGACAACCCTTTTGAAGAAGAATATCCTTTAAGCATTGTTTCCCTTTGGAAGCTTTTAATAACAGTATTATGATTCATATGGTGTTTTTCTTAACTTATACTTGCTCCGATAATCACTGAGATTCCAGTGGAGTTTGGTACTCTTCATTCCCTTGTATTATGTGTCTTGTATATTTAATTTTTATTCATCAATTTTCTCTTGTTGTGTGTTCAGGTGAATCCGAGGATGATATTCCAAACAATGTTACCACTAATGGTATGCCCTTTTGTACCTGAATTCATTTTTTGAGTTCCGCCAATTTTAAATGCCATGTTATTCATTTACAGTCGAACCTGCTTCAGAGCCTAAGCAAAAGAAGCCCATGGAAAATCAGAAAAAAGTAACGATAGAAGAGCCCAAAAAAAGTGACATGATTAGTGATGATGATTCAATGTCTGAAGATGACGATGATGTATGCTTTTCCATCTGTTAAGCACAAAATTTGTCGTGTCTAGCTACGTTTTCTCTTTAAATGAGACTCGGTTTCACAGTAGCTAAATGTGTTATTTGCAGGATGAGGATGATTCTGGTGAAAGTGATGAAGAGACACCAAAGAAGGTGTGGTACTAGACAGCCTTGTTTATTTCATTTTGCTCAATGCTATAATAAACATTTGTTGTGTAACAAGGATGTGGTTGCAAGCAAAAAACGCAGTGCAGAACCTACATCGAAAACCCCTGTTCAAGAGAAAAAGGCAAAAGTGACTACTACTCCACAGAAAACTGGTTGGTAAATTCTTCCTTCATCTCTTCATTAAGTCCATGGACTGATTATCATTCAGATGGTAAGAAAGTAGGTGGTCATTCAGCCACACCTCATCCAGCAAAGAAATCCGGTAAAAGTACACCAGGTGAGAAGCCAATTAAATCTGGAGGTGCTCATTCCTGCAACAGCTGCAACAGGTTTGTTTTGAGTGCATCTGTGATTATGCTAATCCTCTTAAATGTTGACATGTGTAATTTTGGTCGACAGAACTTTTGGAGACGAGAAAGCCTTAGAATCCCATAACAAGGCTAAGCATTCTAGTGGAAAGTAAGGCTTCTTCAGCATTTTGTGGCTTCCAAGACAGATTTTGCTCAGTTGTCTTAAACCATTTGATAATATATGGATTTGAGTTATTTAATCTTACAACCAGTTGTTGGTTTAATTTAAACAAGTTTTTTGTGCACAATACATGAAAAGACTCAGTTGAAGGGCCTGGTACAAAGCTCGAAATGGATAAAAATTGTGATGATTCAAAACGAGGGTGGAAAGTCTTCATCAGCAATACAGGCATTATTAAACCAGCAGCAACAGCAATACAGGAGGCGTTCTCTGTTCTTCTAGTATGGCTCGACTGGGGCACGGAAGTTGGCTCCCGCGTACACAGCCTCTGAGCCAAGTTCCTCTTCAATTCTCAAAAGCTGCATCCAAGTCACAGAATCGTAAGATGCACAGGTAATTAAACAGATAAACATGCTTGCTTACCTGGTTGTATTTTGCTAGGCGTTCTGACCTGCAAGGAGCTCCAGTCTTGATCTGACCCTGTTAACACAAAGATGTATTAAGCATGTAAAAGGGAAGCAGCTATTTGTTGCTTGAGCATTACCGTTGACAAACCAACGGCCAGGTCTGCAATGAAGGTGTCTTCTGTCTCCCCACTGTGTATAAGCATTATTAGTTATAAACATTTCGTACACTGATGAGCAAGGAATTGGTTTATATGACGACATACCTGCGATGACTAGTCATTACGCCCCAGCCGGCATGTTTAGACATTTTAACTGCCTCGATACTCTCTGTCACTGACCCGATTTGGTTCACCTGAAAGAGAATATAGATGTCGGGGAACAGAAAAATTGGAACGTAGCCTAAAAGAAGATAATTAATTACCTTGAGAAGGAGAGCGTTGCAAGCCTTGTCCTTGATAGCTTTTTCCACTCTCTGTAAACACAACACCATTGATTATTCCAACTAGGCATACGCTGAACGCAGAATGCGAGATTTAGTAGTACCTTGGGGTTTGTGACAAGAAGATCATCTCCAACAATTTGCACTTGAGTGCCAATTTCTGCAGTTAACTTAGAATAGTGTTCCCAATCGTCTTGGTCAAACGGATCCTCAATTGATAAAATAGGGTACTCAGCCACAAACGACTTGTACAGGTCCTTCAGCTGGTCACCCGATATCTTTTGGGTGCCATCATTGTTCTGCCACAATCGAGTAACGTAAACATAATTGTCCAATGTGGTCGGTATAAACAAATTTCGATACCTCTTCTTTGAAGTTCAAATCATATGTCTTGTCCGAACCATAAAATTCAGATGCAGCAACATCCATACCGATAACAACCTAACAGAAATTAATACTGATGAGTAAGTACCATTTTATAAGCCAGGGGATTTAAGCTTACTTTTCCAGTGTATCCTGCTTTTTCAATAGCTATCTTAAGCAGTTCAAGGCCTTCCTTATTCTCCTGAAGGGATGAGGGGAATAATTTAGGTATACAAAAAATTATACGCAACAAAAGCCCTAACAACATAAGGTACCTGGATGTTGGGAGCAAAACCACCCTCATCACCGACATTAGTGGCGTCTTGCCCGTATTTCTTCTTAATAACAGACTGAAATCATAAATCCAAGTGGGTAAGAAAAACATGAAAACAAGCTCATTTTTCTGGAATTGCTTTCAATGATAGGAAATAAAATAAAAAATAATAATTGCCTTCAAATGGTGATAAACTTCTACTCCCATCTTCATAGCTTCCTTAAAAGAGGAGGCCCCAATAGGAAGAATCATGAATTCCTGGGAAACAAAAAAAATTATAATTTAAGCAGGGAAATTGCTCAACACACATTTAAATATGGATATCTGAACCTAAATACCTGCATGGCAAGTTTGTTTCCAGCGTGTGATCCGCCATTGATAACATTAAAGGCAGGAACAGGTAGAACCAGCTTCTTGTTGCCAGCTAGGTTCGCAATGTGCTGTAGTCAAATAAGAGAATATTATATGTATATTTCATGACATGAAAACAGATATATTTCCTTATGATGCAATCACCCAGGATATAATTTGATGGGAATGCATAAAAGACATTGAAAGGTATTTGTACCTTGTACAAAGGAATATTCAGTACAGAAGCGCCAGCTTTGCAGATTGCAAGAGACACCGCCAGAATGGCATTTGCACCGAGCTTTACAAATACAAATCAGCTATCCAAAATAGAGAGAAAAATGGCAATGGAAAAAGCAAGTGCTCACACCTTTTGCTTGCACCAACCCCACTCATTTTGGGTTCCATCGAGTTTTTGAACCATAAAGTTATCAATCTCAGTTTGTTCAACTGGATTCTGTGGAGTGACAGATCCCAAATTTCAGTAAAATCAAGGTAACATGAGCAATTATCTATAGGATATCATGATAACTGTCAGGAGATTATAAAAAACCTTTCCAATTAGCGCCGGAGCAATTATTGTGTTGACATTGTTAACAGCCTGAATAGAGATAACAGCACATGTCAGCATCCATAATCAGAAAATCACACCACCTCTCAATGGAAAGCTCAACTAAAGAAACAGTCTAACCTTAGACACACCCTTTCCAAGGTAATCAGATCCACCATCCCTCAATTCAAGGGCCTCGTAGATTCCTGAATAAAACATAGAAACATTAAACAAAACGAAAAAAACATATCGAGAGTATGGAAAGATAGCAAAATTCTGTTAAAGGCATCCCAGGGAATGAATCTTATTACAGATATCTGAAAAAAAAAATTATTATTTTGGATCGTCTTAAAGAGGTTCCAAGAAAATAAACGCAAAGAAAAAAAGTTTTTGCGTTCAAATAGCCCTTACCAGTCGATGCACCGCTAGGAACAGCCGCTCTAGCATAGTTTCCGTTTGATAAATGAACATCAACCTAAAATAATTTCAATCTTTGATTCAGTACCAACAACCATGCAACTTAAATTAAAGACTTCCCAGACTGAGACAGATCCAAAATTTAACTTTTTTAGATCTCATCAATCAAATCAGAAAAATATAATCATCCCCCGCCAAACACAATCAAATCGAGAAAATTAGACAAACCTCGACTGTGGGATTCCCACGGCTGTCAAAGATCTGACGCGCCTTCACGGACTCGATCGTAGCCATTGCAGAAACAGATCTCGAGTACGGAACGTTGAAATGAAGAAATTATAGTGGTGATCGCTGGTGAGTAGGTAAGAGTGTAGTGTAGCTTAGGGTTTTATAGACATCTGGAACAAGCTTGCGCTCTCGACCGTCGAAAGAGGTGGAATCGCGGTATTCACAGCCGTTGATTTCGATTACTAAAATTAATTAATTAAAACGTTGAAAATCACATAATGGGCCAGGCCAGTTTACATTTCTATTTACTGGGCTTTATACAAAAATAGAATACCATTATTTCTTTTTCTAATATTCGATATTATATTTCATTTTTTAAATGTATTACAATAAAATAAATATTTCATTTAGACTTTTAATAAAAGAAAATTAAGACAAGAGCAAGAAACGAGGACAATGGCTACGCCGTTTGGGAGAGATTTGTTGAACTATTCAATGTCGTGGTCTCGATGACAAAATGTAAACTGAAAAATATTCGTTTTAGTAGTGTAATCTCCACCCGGCACTGCGGTATCTACTGGGCATATGCCAAATTCTTGGTCAAAAGCAAAGATCTGGTTTTGGTTACGTCTCTCTGTCGTGTAAGGGTAACAAGTGGCAGGAATTTTGACGGAACATTTTGGGGCTGGCTGAGCTGGGATTGAATCGTATTCTTGTGTCGCTTCTGTTCTAAAAAACTTCGAAGACCGCATTTTTCAACGCATCCTCCTGGAAATTGTTTGAAATCCAAATATGCATTCCAATCATCTCTTGCTCGAGGAGCCAATACGGATGGCTTCGATTCTGGAGCCATCCAAAGTGGTGAGTATTTTGTTTTTGGAGGATTTTTATTTGGAGTAATATGATGTTGTGGAATGCAGAGTTTCTTCCCCGCAATGACGAAGATCGTGGGGACGTTGGGTCCGCGTTCTCGATCGGTTGAAGTTATCTCTGATTGTCTTAAGGCTGGGATGTCTGGTAACCTAGTCAACACTACAGATCTGTGCTTTTTCTTGTAGCTTGAATTTATGTGCTTTGGCGAGTTCTTATTTTGTCTTCCCTGTATTGGGCAGTATCAAGATTCGATTTTTCATGGGGCGACGCCGATTATCATCAGGAAACCCTAGAAAATTTGAGGGTCGCTGTGAGGAGCTCTAAGAAACTCTGTGCTGTATGTATTTATTCGTTTATTCTCATCTGACAAATACTGCTGTGTACTTGTTCTAAGTCTGCCTTAGATTATACTTCTAACTCTGATCATTTTAATGCTGTCATTTTAGTTTAAAAACCTTGTACAAGCATGATCTCTAAAATTTATGCAGACCATGTTGGATACCGTTGGCCCTGAGTTACAGGTGTCCAATAAAAGTGAAAATGCAATAACACTGAAGTTGGATGACAAAGTTATTCTGACACCTGATCAAGGTCAAGAAGCTTCATCTGAATTATTGCCAATCAACTTCACTGGTTTAGCTAAGGTGCGTGGAGATGGTCATATATCCCTGCTTTAATAAGTTTTATGTGTTATCAATGTGAGCGGCAGAGTGAAGTTTTCAATATTGTTCCTCTCTTATTTTCCCCTGATGTTTGCAGGCTGTGAAGCATGGAGATACTATTTTTGTTGGCCAATATCTATTTACAGGAAGTGAGACTACTTCAGTTTGGCTCGAGGTTGATTTCAAGCTGAATTCAGATTACTGCATCATTTTGTTATCTTTTTCACCTCTCGTGTATGTTGGCATTGTTGTTTCCGGGGTCAGGTGGATGAGGTTAAAGGTGATGATGTAGTTTGTGTGATCAAGAATTCAGCAACATTGGCTGGATCCTTGTTCACCTTGCATGCCTCTCAAATTCCCATTGATCTACCCACTCTATCCGAAAAAGATAAGGAGGTTAGTAAGTGTGAAAATTTTGTTGTTTGATTTTATTCCAATATTTTAGTTTTTTTCTGAATTAGTTTCATTCACTCAACAGATTATCAGCTCATGGGGTGTTAAGAACAAAATAGACTTCTTGTCATTGTCATACACACGTCATGCAGAGGACATTCGTGAGGTAAGTTGTGAAAGCATTTATTTCTGTGTAATCTTTATCCCTCCTTTAAATTGTTCTGCTGATATGCTCGATGAACTTTAGGTACGAGCACTTCTTTCCAAGCTTGGTGATCTAAGACAAACCCAAATATTTGCTAAAATTGAAACTGTTGAGGTGCGGGTGAATGCTTATTGTTATTCCGATCATTTTAAAAGATTATTGCTTTGGATGGCTTACTGAATTGGTTTTTCTCATTTATTTAGGGGCTAACACATTTTGATGAGATTCTTCAAGAGGCCGATGGTATCATCCTTTCTCGTGGAAATCTCGGTATAGATCTCCCACCTGAGAAGGTTAGTTAACTTTGCATTTTTACCCTGTTCTTGTCATCTTAATGCTGTGAAGACATTTTTCTATTTCATTTTGTTTCGTGTAGTTACTCGAACATCATTAGTCAGTCTTTTCTTGCAGGTGTTTTTGTTTCAGAAGTCTGCTGTCTACAAATGTAACATGGCTGGAAAGCCAGCAGTGGTAACTCGTGTTGTTGATAGCATGACCGATAATCTTCGCCCTACTCGTGCTGAAGCAACTGATGTTGCCAATGCTGTTTTGGATGGTGCGTATGAATCATTTTGTCGTAAAACCAAAACCCCTGCGGCTAAAATTACTTGTTTGTTTCAGGTTGTGATGCTATCCTCCTCGGAGCTGAAACACTCCGAGGACTATACCCCATAGAAACTATTTCTACTGTCGGTAAAATATGCTCCGAGGTAAAATAAAAACAAAACTTACATACTTCAGATTAGTAAGTAATGTTCATTTCTTGCATTTTCACTCTAGTCTGAGAAGGTTTTCAATCAAGATCACTTCTTCAAGAAGACAGTAAAATTTGTTGGTGAACCGATGAGCCATTTGGAGTCTATTGCATCTTCTGCGGTAAACTTCCATACCGAACGAGGATCGGTTGAAATTATTTACTCTACTTAATACATTTCTTGCTTTTAGGTACGTGCTGCCATCAAAGTAAAAGCTTCTGTTATAATATGCTTTACTTCATCTGGAAGAGCTGCTAGGTATGTTGATTGATTTGAATGTCATCAAATGATCCTATCCGATCCGATCCTTTATTTTCATTTCGATAACCAGATTGATTGCAAAGTATCGACCAACGATGCCTGTTCTCTCTGTCGTCATTCCTCGTCTCAAGACGAATCAGTTGAAATGGAGCTTCACTGGTGTCTTTGAGGTACAATGTTTCCTCTATTTCTTTCATTGTAACAAATTAATCTCATTGCTCTTCACTTCTAGGCAAAGCAGTCAATGATAGTACGAGGTCTTTTCCCCTTGCTGGCCGATCCTCAACATCCGGTAATTCGATTCATTGTACCGGCATCCGTTTTTAAAAGTAAACTGGTTTTTATTGTACGGACAGGCGGAGTCGACAAACTCAACGAATGATTCAGTTCTGAAGGTTGCACTCGACCATGGAAAAGCCTCTGGAGTAATCAAGTCGCATGACCGCGTCGTCATCTGCCAGAAAGTTGGAGACGCTTCAGTCGTAAAGATCATCGAGCTTGAAGACTGAAGATTGTGAGCTTTTGGTAAATTTTGATGGAAATTCCATTGCTAAAGATTAAATTTCAGTTGTATGTTTGCCGAGACTGCATCTTCTTCAATTTCAGTTATTACTATTTGATTTGAATTGAACTGCATAATATTATAATAAGCATTACATTACAGTTTGAAACTTGTTATGAAATGCTAGAAACATAAGTCTCAGGCTGGAGTTAGGACTGAACCAACTCCTATGAAAATTCAAGAGAAGAGCAGGGTCGGGCCGAGCGGAGCTGTTTACGAGAGGAGATCAACTCCTTGTGCTATTAGATTCTGAGCCAGTTTCTCATTAGCAGCTTCAGAGGGATGGAAGCTGTCCCAAAACACATATTCGGTTGCATTCGAGCAAGTTCCCACTGCTCCCACATTGCACAAAAACGAAGTTTCGATCGTACCGGTTCCACAGCAGGATCTTCTCGACTCAACAAATCCTAACAAAGAAAAAATGTTAGCCTTTCTACACTCTCAGTAGCCAGTGCATTTTTAACTTGTACCATATTGTGTAGGCTTTTGGATCATATCCAACAAAGGAGTATAGATATCGAAAACAACAAGCTTCAATCCAGTTAAGTTTGCTTTGAGTTGTTGTGATGTAATGTTGAGCTTTGTGTTGAATGATTGTGCATCTTGGTTCAATTTGTCAACGCATTGATTGTTCCCTGAACCGAATAGAGATATTGCTGCGGGTAAACATCCTGTTGGTGGGAGACTAGTCACCCCAATTCTCCTTGCTCCAAGATTGTACAGTGCCTGTCAAGGAACACAAATGGCGTAACTCTGTAAATGATTTTGATCACACTGTAACTGTGAAAGGGAACCTGAATAAAGACGCGGTATGGGTTCATGAGAATATCAGAGAATTGATCAATGGTGTAACCCTGGTTGAGAATTGGGTTAATGTAGTAGTTCTGGATGAAGTCACTGCTTCCTGCGCTAACAAGATGAAGACCTCTGGATATTACACCATTAGCTTCGTCCCTTCCTATCAAATTCACAACTTTGTTCTGCCATTCCTTGTAGTAATCTATCTGCCGTGTAAGCGTAATCGCCCTCTGCAAATTCGAAACACACAATCGGAGAATCAAAATATGAACTTATAATTTGAGTAACTTACGTATAGTACTGCAGTACTATCGTAATATCCGGAAGCCCCGGATGCGAAGTTGGCTCCGGTGATAATGCTTCTCCCTCCGCCGTCTTCACTTAGGTACGCCGCCGGGTATGAGTCGAATCCCAGAAACTCAGCTGTTGACAAAACAGCAAGCTTCGTAAATCGTAAGCAATGCCCACATAACAAAAGAGAGTGTATCGGGTTTACAGGTGAAGTCTGTGGCGAGTTTTCCATTGGAGAATCTCCCAGTGGGTCTGTGCGTAACGAAGTCTCTTCCGTAAGGAAGGAAGTTAGCCTTCACCGGAGATTGGAGGTTGTTGTTGTTTCCGACATCGACGACAGAGTCACCGAAAATGCAGAGGGCTGGAACAATAGGATCACAATAGACGTTGATTATCACCATTGGAAGAACAACAACAGCGAGGAATCTAATTGTAAATGTAACTGTAGAGAACTCCATTGTTGGTCACTAAGAATCTATGTAGATGAAGCGATCATGGAGATGAACAACATTAGACGTAGGAAGGAAGAATTTATGGAGAATAGTTCATAGGTTGGCGTAGCATTAAAGAGAAATCAATATTGTTGCTGTTGCATACAGCTCGGTAATTAGCTTTGCCGATTTTGGATGGTTTGTTTGTTTGCTCTGGAGGAAGAAAAGAAGAGACATAATTATTGAGTATTAAATACTATTTTATTAATTATCTCCGCCATAATTGCGTTTTAATTTGGGTTTCTGGCCCACATTTTAGCACAAATATGGGCCTTTTCAGTTAACAATATGGCCCAAACTAGTGCAATTCTACTTGAACTACCCAAATTGCCCTTTGATATCAACATATTATGGAGAGACAACTTTTATCATCATAACTTTATTGTTTTGTTAATTTTGATCCTTAAATTTTATAATTGTGATACACAAAATATGAAGATGGCGAATCATTCATATACTTTGTAAGTTTTGTCAAAATTAGATCATAAACTTTAATCTGTATAGTATAATTGATCTCCAAAATATTTAATTTTGATAATTGAGATCTTTGATCAAAATCAAATTTTGAGATCGATTTTGTTATTTTATGATCTAATTTGTCAAATATTACAAACCAACTTTACCAAAACCTTCAAGAAAAGGACTAAATATGATTTACTAATTATGATAACTCAATTTGTCAAATTATGAAAGTTTTGGGATTTTGTCATTTTTATCTATATATATAGTCCACATGTTATATATACTATTTTTTGTAAATTAAGAAGAGGATTCACTATTGAAAGTTTGAAATTAATCCATATTTTGTAAAAATAATATATATATAAAACAAATTGAGTCATTGTACCAATAAATTTAATAATAAAAAATTAAACATATGTCGTTATAACAATAAAATTGTACTAATATTGATTATAATTTATGGAGAGTTTACTATTTTAACTAAATCCTAAACCCTAATTATATATATAATGTCGGCATGGGAGATAATGAGTCAATGATAATCATATTGATTCTATTAATTCCAAATTGGAATGGTTAATTTTTAAAAAATATTATTAAATAATCTCATTATATGTTTCATATTTTCGCATTGTATTTAAGAATAACATGAGGAAAAAAGTAAAATTATTTTTGACAAGGAAAAATGAGGTAGAGGGGTCACTCTAAGAATAGGCAGCTTTCTCTTTCTACGCCTAATACCTAACCCCTAATTACAATTATCTACCTAATTAAATATGATTAACATCTTTTTGGTATTCCCAAAGTACACCCCTAGAGAGCAATGGAAATGCATAGATGTTGAGGGTATTTTGGGAAAAGGGACATAAAAGCATGTGGAGTGCTTTGGGTGGCAACGTAGGTCTAAAGAAATCCCCAATACGTTGTCGTTTTAATTTGATAACTGAATAATTATATCCAACGATCCTCAGCTCTGGTACGCCACCCTTTTATCATCTCGACCGTTTATGTAACTCATCTTGCATTTAATCTACGACTCTTTCCCTTCCTTGTGGTTTGGGTTTGGTGTTCCTCTACCTTCACCATTCTTCTTCTCCTTCTCTGCAGAATTTTTCTTCGGTCTTCAATGGTAATGCATTTGAGTATGATAACACATTAGTAAGTCTGATTCATCCAAAANTTTATCATATTCATCTTGAAGTTTCTTGTCTGCTTCAGAGGTTGACTCGGAGGCTGACTCTGATGTTGTTTTTGTTGTTTCACTAACGATAACTTCCCACAAACCTTTTGACTTGAGGATTGTGGTTAGTTTTATCGACCAAGTGAAGTAGTTTGTTCCATCCAGTAGAGGAGGAGCATGAACCGCTCTACTTGAGGGCTCCGATACCATGATGAATTCTATAGTATTGAGTTTGTTCTTGTAAGTATTTGATTTGTGGAAGAAGAACAATAGACCAGAAAAAAACGACGGCGCTACATAAGTTTTCTCAAGAGACGGATAACAAAAATAGCATACTTCATAGGGTTTTAGTGGCAAAATTTATAATAGTCTGTCAACATACAAAATAGACAAAAACGCTTTTACGTCTTTAGTCAAAAATAAAATCATTTTGTTGACTAGGGGCTTTCCATCGTATCAGGGTTCCGTTCTTTGTTCCTTCACGGATTGCTCTCTGCATCGTCATCAACAACTTTGACGTTGAAGACGTAGGCTCCAAGTGGGCTGGCTCCACCGCCTAAACTGTACAATGTTGAGTAATATTTCAGGCCGAAAAGCTCTGAGATGATGGCGAATATCAATGGCCACATTGCACCGAAGCAAACGCCGATAATGATGGAGGCAAAGTATAGAGAATGTGGAACTCCTAAGGCTATGAGCAAATGACCAGCACAGGCGAAGAGGAGCACAAAGGTAAGCATTAATGGACGGGGGAATCTGTACTTGGCGAGCAAAATCTCAGAAGAGAAACCTGATCCCACTCTTCCTAAATATCCCCAGATGCTCACCAGAGAGACGAATGTGGAGATGCTTTTGGTGGGATAGCCCAATGATCTCCCGATCTGCCCAAGGTTATCAATGGCTGTTAATGTTCCACCGGCACCGAATGTTACGGATATGAAGAGGATTATCATGTCGATGCTGCAGAGAGCTTGAAGAATGGTGTAATCTTCTCCTCTTTCCGGTGGGTTGAAGATGTCGCGCCACCAAGGAGTGTGCTGCTTTTCTTCCTCCTTAGACGGGACGGCAACCTCTAGCAGAGGCGGCGCGTGCTGCTCTGCCGTAGGCGATGGGGTTGGGCTCTCTAAGACCACTTTCAACGGGGAGGTTGAATCTGTTCCAGCCAATTCTTTTTTCTTCCAGAGTTTGTATTCTTCTATGAAAACAATGGCGAGTGGAGCAAAGAGGAGAATCAGCACAACACTGGCACAGCCTGCAGAGGCAGCTCGGGTAAAAACAAGTTCATTTTGTAAGATAATCAAAATCATTAGAATGCCCGCCAGGCCAAGGGATACAAAAAGAAGATTGTAAAATACTTGTGTTTCATTCTCTTGTCTAACGGGTTTCATCAAACGAACAGTTCGAAGAAAAAATAACGAAACTGCCGCCGGAAGCCAAGCGATAATAAGAATCAAGGATGTCGAGTCGTTGCCGTAAAAACCGCGGAAAAGCTGGGTCATTATCGCACCGCTCAGACCGTTGAAACCCTTGAGAAGACCGATTACAATTCCTCTGCTTTCAGGAAAATTCTTAACGCAGGTAACCAAAGCGACGGTGTTGGAAAATGTTTGTGAATGCGCACCTATGAAGATGTAAAGACACATCTGCCATAGGTGAGGTTTCGCCGTACGACCGACGACGGCAAGCCATATCCAATGTTTTAAATTTCCGGTATATCGGTCCGGTATACCGGAAATTTCGAATTTACCGGATTCGGCTGGTATTTTGGCAAAATACCGGCCGGTACGGGTTTTTTCGGATTGGGTCGGATTTTTTGTGGGTTGGATCGGATTTTATATTAAAAAAATAAAATATGATTTTTTTATAATTTAATTTATTTTAATATTCCGGTATGGATCCGGTACATATCCGGTATACCCGAAACATATCCGGTATACCGATCCAATAAGCTTGTCCGGTATACCGGCCGGTACCGGTTTTTAAAACATTGGCCATATCATGAAATAGCCTGCGAAATTCGTGGTGAGTCCAATAAAAAGAACCACCCATGGCGGAGTAACCTCGTTGATTAAGCCAGAAAAAATTCCAATGTTTCCACCGAGATCCTTGAAGAAACCCACCAAATTCAAGGATGTTTGGTCGTAGCCGAGCGCCGTCTTGATGTCGTTGGAGTAAATTCCAAATATGTATGAGGCGTCGAACATGGACATAATTAGAAGGCAGGCGAAAACTGATGAATTACAGCTCATAGATTAGATTAGTTACATATTTAATTGTTTAAGTTGTATGTATAAAAGCGTGATTGTACATTGAAGACACATCATAAATACAAAATATTTTTTCCTTCTTTTTCCCTGCTGCTGTAACCGCCTTAACCGCTTCTCTTATCATGGTATCGGAGCAACACTGATCTTCACCGCCGTCCGGCCCTCTGTAATAAACTACTCTCTGCACCAGCGTACAGATCTGAAGCCTAATGACAGCATCTCTGATTGACGATGCTAATGACCTCAAAAATCCGAAGAACACCACGTATACCGTCGACTCGCCATATTTCCTTGCAGGATCTGATCACTCCGGCATCTTGTTGGTAACAGTTCCGTTAACCGGATCATCTAATTATGCGACCTGGAGAGAATCAATGCGATTGGCATTGGTTGGACGTTTTAAACTCTGCTACATTGATGGATCCTCCATCGAACCTGCAATCGGATTCGCCGAATTTACTCATTGGGAACGTATCGATTCGGTAGTTCGGTCATGGATTCTCAACACACTGAACTGCGATATTCGCGGTGCCTTCATTTACGCTCCTTCCGCGAGGCGTCTATGGCTTGATCTCGAAGAGCGCTTCGGCGAATCTAATGGCGTCTTATTATACCAACTGGAGCGCGAAGTGCGCACACTGAATCAAGGTAATACTTCCGTAGCCGAATACTTCACTAAACTGTCAGAGCTTTGGGAACACATTAACAGAGCATTGCCGATACCGAATTGCGCTTGTGGCGCCATAAAATCCTATAAATGCAACCTTACAACTATGCTGCTCACTTATCAGACAAACTCAAGGATGTTACAATTTCTCATGGTCTTCGAGAGGAATTCTCTGCCACCAGAAGCCAAATACTTATGATGGATCCCCTTCCTTCATTGAACAGAGCCTATGCTGTGGTGGTGCAGGCTGAACGTGAGAAACGTGCAGTAGGTATGAACCACTCTATACATGAAACTGATATTGCGCTGCTGGCCAGAGGAGCTTTTAAGAAAACTCAGCCCAAACAAACGCCCTCCAGATTCCTTGTTGGAGAAAATTCTGGAGATGAAAAGGGAAATCGATTCTGCACACATTGCAAACGTAATGGACATACGAAGGATGGATGCTTCCTTCTTACAGGTGTCTCTGATTGGTATAGAACACTTCGAAACACACAAGGAAGGGACATCCCAAAGGAATACGCCCATCTGACCACACACGTTGATGATATCACTCAATCTGTGATCACCTCAAACGTTTCTGTGCCAGGATCCTCTAACAGTAATTCGGTATCTTTTACTCAGGAGACACTGATGGGAATGCTGCATGGATTACAACAACTATTGCAGAACCAACCTGCTGGAATGCCGCACCAAGTCAACTTCGCCCAAACCGATTTCGCAGGTACTTCCTCTCTTGAATCTAGTTTACCAATGAGCTCGAGTTTTTGAATTGTGGATACCGGGGCATCCATCCATATCTGTCATGAGCATACCCTTTTCAACAACCTAGTTAACCTTATCTCCCCAATACATGTTACATTACCGAATGGGCACTCATGCTGTGTGACCCAAACTGGTTCTATCAAATTGCACCATTCCCTCATCCTAAACAACGTGCTCTACTTGCCCTCCTTTCAATACAACCTGTTATCTGTGCATAAACTAGCTACTACCTCGAATATACTCACCACTTTCAATTCGTCTCATTGCTTATTACAGGACCATAAGACTAAAACCATTAAAGCCATTGGACGTGTTGCTGGGAATCTCTACATACTGACAACTCTTCATTTCATACTGATGTTATCTCTTTAAACATTTCCGATATTGATAACTTTGCTACTAACCATTGGAAATCTGCTATGACTAATGTTTCCTCTCTGCAAGTTATGACCCATACAGATGACCCATACCTATGGCACTGTCGGCTCGGCCACACCTCTTTCAATGTGCTTAAAGTCCTGAATTTCGCCGATCAGTCGAAGGCATCTTCTCCATGTGATGCCTGCCATTTCTCAAAACAACCACGGCTTCCATTCCACCTGTCACAGATTAAAACGTCCCAAGCTTTTGAACTTATCCACATGGACATTTGGGGACCTTATCATACTCCTACCCACAATGGTGCTCGATATATTCTCACCCTTGTCGATGATTTCAGCCGATCAACATGAACCTTTTTAATGCACCATAAATCCCAAGCTTCTTCCCTAATTGAAACTTTCCTCAACTTGGTTTTTACCCAACATAATGCAGTGCTCAAATCCTTTCGTTCCGATAATGGAGCGGAATTCCTGAGCTTTCAGACCAAAACACTGCTTGCATCCCGAGGGATTCTTCATCAAACCTCATGTTCCTACACTCCGCAACAAAATGGCGTTGTGGAGCGCAAACATAAGCACTTGCTTGAAACCGCAAGAGCGCTCCTATTCCATTCCTCCGTTCCTTTGCACTACTGGGTGATTGTATCCTCACTGCAACTTATATCATTAACCGATTACCCACTGCTGTGCTCAATTGGAGCACTCCCTATTTCAAGCCCTTTAACAGCAAACCAGATTACTCCTCCATGCGCACTTTTGGATCTCTTTGTTTTGCAAAAACCAACATCCCTACCTCTGATAAATTCCATCCGAGAGCGCTCAAATGCGTCCTCCTTGGATATGCCCATGGCAAAAAGGGATACAAGGTCCTTGACCTTTCCACACAAAAGACTTTTGTATCCAGAGACACTCAATTTTACGAACATATCTTTCCATTCAAGGACTCACCTTCCGCAACTTCCGCTTCCGAAGCTACTCATACGCCCCTGTTTCCCTGTCCAAGTGATCCAACTCCCTATCAGAACGATCACCCTATACACCATGTTCCTGAACATCAGTCTCCCAGCACACGTTCAACCGACCCCATAACTGATCCTACACATGCACCTACAAATTCAGACATACCCATACCTCAGACTCTCCGCAGAAGCGAACGCCACCATAAAGTGCCAACCTGGCTCTGTGATTATGTTACCATGGCCCAAGCTTCACCATCCCTATATCCTAAATGTTTTCCTTTCTTTTCATCCCCCAAATTCTCTCCACAACACCTCACATTCCTTGCCCAGGTCACCACAATTCAGGAACCCAAAACTTATTTGGAGGCTAGTCTTCAGGAGGGTTGGGTACAGGCAATGCAGGAAGAACTATCAGCTCTTGAGCAGAATCACACCTGGACGTTGGTTCCATTACCCGCTGGTTGCAAACCAATTGGCTGTAAATGGGTGTTTAAGACCAAGCTTAATCCAGATGGTTCGGTGGCTCATCTGAAAGCACGTCTTGTTGCGAAGGGATACCATCAGATTGAGGGGGTCGACTTCACTGAGAGCTTTTCCCCAGTCGCTAAGGTTACCACAGTCCGACTCCTTCTTGCTCTAGCAGCTAACAAAGGATGGTTCATACATCAGCTCGATATTAACAACGCTTTTCTCCACGGTTATTTGGACGAAACTGTCTATATGGACCTCCCTGATGGGTATCAAGGCCATAAACCAGGCAGTGTTTGTCTTCTTCAACGCTCTCTATATGGCCTCAAGCAAGCTTCTCGCCAATGGAACTCCGAACTTACCAAGCAATTACTCCACCTCGGTTTCACTCAGTCCAATCACGACCACTGCCTTTTCACTTGGCACGGACCTAGCAAGGCATTCTTGGCTATGGTCGTCTACATCGATGACATCTTATTATGCGGATCATCATTACCAGACATCCTATTAGTCAAGCAGCATCTGGATCATCTATTTACAATAAAAGATCTTGGGCAGGTGAAGTTCTTTCTCGGCTTAGAAGTGGCACACTCTTCTAACGGGATCTTATTCAACCAGAGGAAATACATCTTAGACATTATCAGTGACATGGGGCTAACCACTGCTAAGATGACTGATAACCCACTGCCAGGAGGATTCCCTTCCCGTTCGGACGCAAACTCTCCATTACTGGAAGACCCTGCTCCTTATAGGCGTGTAGTAGGACGCTTGCTGTATCTGAACTTCACCAGGCCTGATCTCACCCACGCCACTCAAGTTCTGAGCCAATACATGCAAGACCCCAGGAAATGCCACTGGGACGCAGGGGTCCATACCATTCGTTATCTGAAGGGATGTCCTTCTCATGGACTGTTTTATCCTTCAAAGCGATCTCTAGGCTTGAGTGCTTTCTCTGATGCAGACTGGGCCTCTTGTACAAAGACACGGCGCTCAGTCACCGGCTACTGCGTATTCTTAGGGAATGCTCTTATCTCCTGGAAAACCAAGAAGCAAACCACTGTTTCTCGTTCGTCCACCGAAGCTGAATATCGAAGCATGGCGTCGACCGTATGCAAGCTCAAGTGGATCTCATATCTTCTGCATGATCTCGAGATTCCACCATCCCTGCCAATACCACTGCACTGCGACAACAAGTCTGCTCTCATGATCACTTCGAATCCTGTTTTCCACGAACGCACGAAGCACCTGGAGATCGATTGCCACCTGGTTCGTAATAGTTACAAAGATGGTTTTTTGGATTTGCGTTTTGTTGCAAGTAAAGACCAACTGGCCGATATCTTCACCAAACGAATTGGTAGCTCAAATTTTCAGACCTTATTGACCAAGCTAGGCCTCATTCACTTTGATGATTCTCCAGTTTGTGGGGGGAATGATAAATTACAGCTCATAGATTAGATTAGTTACGTATTTAATTGTTTCAATTGTATGTATAAAAGGATGATTGTACATTGAAGATACAATAATAATACGAAATATTTTTTTCTTCTTCCTTCTCCCTGCTGCTGTAACCGCCTTAACTGCTTCTCTTATCAATATGTAATCATATTAACACAAGAAAATGTACACAAAAAATCAACTCTCCTGAAGATACAAGAAAACGCAAAAACTACAAAGACGAGAGTGACCAACAAATTTCGAACAAGAAGACTAGGGTTACGTGGACTAAGACACTTCATGATAAATTCATAAACACTTATAAACAATTAGAACCTCATGGTAAGATAGATTAAATACTTCGACTTAGATTGTAGAATTTTTTTTTTCAAATTTTTTTATATTAAATTAAATTTCTTATGTTGTAGAAATTGGACCTAAAAGGATACTTAAGTTGATGAAAGAACCGAGTTTAACAAGGGAAAATGTTGCAAGTCACTTATAGGTAAATTGTAAATAATATAGTGTTATTATTGTATATGATTCATTTTATTTGTTATGTGTTGTAGAAATATAGATTAAAGATCGAAGAAAATGTGAGAGATGATCGTAAAAATTATGGTCAAAATACATCATGTAATTGTCAGAACAACGGAAATACATACTATATTTCATCGGAAATGTGGAGAATAAACGACACCACCACAATTGGTGCTCATGTTCCACTCACACTTTGTGCGATGGAAAAAGAATTACTGATGATGCCCGTGCAGAATTACGATCCGAATAATCAAGTTGCGGAAGTTCAATTCAACAATATATTTGAAGGGTATTAAGCTTGTTTACCGGATATACCGGATATGTATGTGGAAATATACATATCCTGTATATCAAGCTTATTACCACTAATCCCCAAATATTTCAGCAATATTTTCACAATCGATGAAAATCCGGTGATCCGAAAAACCTAGGTAACCGAACCGTAATCGAACCGATTTTTCTGTTATCCGAACTGCAAATATTTAATCGTTTCGGATCTGATGCGGTTTCGGGTCGGATACGGTTTTTCAAAATTCATATCAGATTCGAAATTTTCATTATATTATGTTATAGTCCCTTTTTAGGGGGTATCAACAGTCGTCCGGTTCGTTCAATCAACGAACTCGGTTCTAATTTATAAAAAATGCGGAGAGCGATTAAAAGCTAAAATCAAAGTAAGAACACAGCATATATATGGAAACCCCGTAAAATGGGGTGGAAACCACTCGACCAAGAGCCGACTGTGCTCTTGGCCTGTTCACTANCCGGAGGGGGCGGCACCCAAACCCCCAAGGGCCGAAGCGCCACGGCCAAATGTAAGAGGGCGCGGTTATGGAGGACAGCGTGGCCAACGTCAAGGTGGTGGCCAAAGAGGATTCTTTAATGGCGGTAGACAGAATCAGAGAGGTGGAAGGAGAGGAAACAACTATCGCGGTCACGGCAGGTATTAGCCGCAAAAGAATCAGCAGGGGTATGGGTAAGAAGCTTATCCACGGACGGCGCCAAACTGTTATGGTTCCTTTTTAGGGGGTATCAACAGTCGTCCGGTTCGTTCAATCAACGAACTCGGTTCTAATTTATAAAAAATGCGGAGAGCGATTAAAAGCTAAAATCAAAGTAAGAACACAGCATATATAGTGGAAACCCCGTAAAATGGGGTGAAAACCACTCGACCACGAGCCGACTGTGCTCTTGGCCTGTTCACTAATAAAAATAAGAGAAGTTTACACACACAGGCTAATGAAAATGACTGAGTCTAGAAAGCAGTAAGAATCTGAGCAGCGTAACAGTCTGTTCTTCTGCATCCAAAGGGTCCTTTATTTTCCTTCGTCTTGCCCTGTATTTATAGAGCTGCCGGCGAGTGTAATCCACGTCCTGTAACCGCCTCTGACAGGTTTGTTAGAGGTTGTTATCGCAGGATGTAAAACGAGGCTGGGACCGATGCGTGGTCTGCGTGATCGGGCCCGAGGCTTGATAAACGTGACAGGGCCCGAAGCGTGGAACGCGTGAGCCTGTAACCGTTCTGTAACCGTTCGGACCGAACCACGGGGCCAGCTGGCGGATAACGCTTATTTTTCCCAAGGTTATCTTCGGTCCTCCGTGTTGAACATCGGGCCGGTCTTCCTAAAGGTGTAATTGGGCTGTGAGAATTCGTTTTGATTATTTAAACTGGCCCAACAGTTATCAGGTCTCACCCATTATGGGATACCCGGTCCTAGAGTTCTCATCACCGGCGAATCAGCAAGCACTACCTCCTCCTCCTCCTGTTGACCCCAACCAGGGTCAACCTATTTTGAATGTTGAAAATACCCATCCGAGATGGGGAAACTTAGGCCCTAACATTATGACTATCGCCGGGGGAAAAAGTGTCGGCGATTCGAATCGCGCCCGCAAACGTTCTTATCAGGCATTACATCAAAAGGGGAGTTTTATAGAAGTGAACATGGTCCAGTTGACAGATTTGGACAGTATGACAATCTCTTTCGGTCCGGAGGATCTATCTGGGGTTTTCTCCCCACAAGACGATGCGTTAGTCGCCTCTCCTATTATTGCTAATCATCCTGTCTCACGAGTGTTGGTGGACACCGGAGCTGCTACAAACATATTAACTCTTGCGGCCTTTGAGCAGATGGCATTGAAAGGAACCACCCAACTCCTGCCTGTGCACACAAAGTTAGTTGGTTTTAATAATAGCGTTGTTGCAGCTGAGGGATCTGTTTTTCTGCCGGTGACTTTGGGCGATCCCGAAATATCAAGAACTTTGATAGTGGAGTGTGTGGTGGTGGATCTTCCTATACTCCCTTATAATGCGATCATGGGGAGAAGTTGTTTAAACTTATTTGGAGCCGTGGTGTCTCAGCCGCATTTGATGATGAAGTTCCCAACACAATTAGGAGTTTGGAAGATGAAGGGAGATCAAGAGCTGGCGCGATCATGTTATAATGTGATGTGTAGAAGTGGTATGGATGGATCGAAAGCAAAGTCGAATGTTTATATGGTGGAATTCTCGTCTGATGAAGTTATTGAAACGAATGACGGAAACTCTCTCATGAAGTTTAAAGAGAACGACATGAAGATTGAGCCTTTGGGGATCAAGACAGTGCCTTTATTTCCCCGAAATCTTGAAAAGACAGTGACAATCGGTTCCGAGTTGTCACCAGAATTTCAGAAGGAGGTAATTTCTTTTTTGCGAAATAATGTAGATGTTTTTGCTTGGTCTTATCAGGATAATGTTTGGGTTGATCCTCAAGTCTGTTCTCATAGACTCAATGTTAACCCATATGTGCGACCAGTTCATCAGAAGAAGAGGAAGTTTTCCCCTGAGAAAGAGAGGGCGATTGATGAGGAGGTGGAAAGTTTGCTGCAGGCAGGATTCATAGAGCCTGTTAGATACACGGATTGGGTCGCGAATCCAGTGGTGGTCCCAAAGACGAGTGGTGGTTGGAGAGTTTGCATCGATTTTACTGATTTAAATAAAGCATGCCCGAAGGATCCGTACCCGCTGCCGGCCATTGACATGATGGTGGATGCGGCCTGTGGCTTTGAATTGCTTAGTATGTTAGATGCCTTTAAGGGATATAACCAAATTTTCATGCATTGTGAGGACAAGTTGTTTACTTCATTTATTACAAAAAAAGGCATTTTTTGTTATAGAGTTATGCCATTTGGGTTGAAAAATGCTGGGGCCAACTATCAACGTTTAATGAATTCGATGTTCAAAGATATGATCGGAAAGTCTTTGGAGGTTTATATCGACGATATATTAATAAAGAGTAAACATGGGGATCACATCCAGTATTTGAATGATTGTTTTGGGGTGCTGAGAAAGTATAGAATTTAATTGAATCCGCTCAAGTGTGCTTTTTGTGTTAAAGGAGGCAAATTCCTCGGCTTTATGACATCTGAAAGAGGAATTGAGATGAATCCTAATAAGATAACAACTATCCAAGAAATGACCCCTCCGACGACTGTTAGGGAAGTTCAAAGGCTAACTGGAAGGTTAGCCTCATTAAATCGCTTCATCTCGCGATCTGCTGAGAGAAGTTTTCCGTTTTTTAAGGTTTTGCGTAAAACGAATCTTTTGTATTGGGACGACGAATGTAGTTGGGCTTTTGAGAGTTTGAAAAAGTATCTGAGTAAACCACCATTTATGTCTCCTCCATCTCCGGGAGAACCGTTGGGTTTATATTTGTCAGTGACAAAAGAGGCAGTGAGCGCCGCGTTGGTCAGACTTAGCGACAAAGAGCACAAACCGATATATTATGTGAGCAAGAAATTGCAGGGAGTGGAATCCCGATATACTGATTTAGAGAAGTTCGTATTAGCCCTGATTGTCGCCTCAAGGAAATTGAGACACTATTTTCAAGGACATCATATTGCAGTCTTGACAGATCAGCCTATCCTAAGCGTGTTATCAAAGATTGATGCCTCTGGTAGGCTAGCAAAGTGGAATATCAAATTGGGCCAGTATCAGATAGAGTATATCTCCAGGCGAGCGTTAAAGGCCCAGGGGTTAGTGGATTTCATAGTAGAGATGACTCGGTCGGAGGAATTGGGTATTCAGGAGTACTGGGACGCCTTTGTCGATGGATCTTCATCTGCCGTGCGAGCCGGCATTGGTATTTATTTTAAAGAAAGGAAATCTGGTGAAGAACATGAGTATGCTGTAAAGTTGCGCTTCCCTGCAACTAACAACGTCGCCGAGTATGCAGCCTTGATATTTGGTATTAACTTGGCAGTGGAAATTGGAATCGTTCGTTTGCATGCTCATTCTGATTCGCAGTTAGTGGTGAACCAATTTGCAGATACTTACTCCACGAAGGGGAACCATTTGTGCAGATATTTGGAAAAGCTCAAAGAGGCGGCTAAGAATGTTAAGATATTTACGCTTACATATATCCCGAGGGAGGAAAACACGCGTGCAGACGGTCTTCCAAAGGCGGCGACGATTTTAGAACTCTCGGATGAGTTAAGGATAACAACAATGATCCACTACCAGCCCTCTGTCATTCCATTGGAGAATCAGACGGCCGAGGTGGCTAATTTGGAACTTTCGAATGAGACATGGTTTTTATTGGATGCCATAACCGACGAGCCATCATGGAAGGATGCTATTGTGAATTATCTAATCAAGAGAGAATTGCCTACCGACGAAGGCGAGGCCCGAAGAACTATGCAAAGAGCTACAAATTTGGTCTATGTGGATGATAAGTTGTATAAGAAGAATTTCGGAGGCCCATATCTTCGATGTTTGTCCCCAGTACAGGCAAAGGCCGTTATAGAAGAAGTCCACGCTGGGGACTGTGGTGATCATTCAGCAGGTCGATCCTTAGCAAATAAAGTTAAGAGGGCCGGTTATTATTGGCCAACGCTGGTCAAAGATTGTGTGAATTTTGATCGGGCTTGTTGCGCTTGTCAGTTCCACTCAAACGTGCATCATGTACCGAGAGCTAATATGAAGCCTTTACCGACAACATGCCCTTTCGATATGTGTGGCATCGATATTTTAGGACCATTTCCGAAGGCGCCTAGCCAAAAGAAGTTCTGCATCGTGGCTGTGGAGCATTTCTCCAAGTGGATAGAGGTTGAAGCTGTATCATGCGTTCGGGAACAGGAAGTTATCAGCTTCCTTTGGAGGTATATCGTGTGTCGATTCGGAATTCCTAGAAATTTGGTATCAGATAACGGAACGCAATTTGCCGGAAAGAGGGTTAATGAATGGTGTGAAAGTTATGGAATTGAACAGCGGTTTACCTCCGTGGCACACCCAGAAACAAACGGGCTTACAGAGGTTATCAATCGTATTATCTTACAATAGCTGAAAACACGGATAGATGAATCCAAAGGCTCTTGGGTGGATGAATTGCATAATGTGATGTGGGCATATCGGACATCACCGAGGTCCACTACCGGATTCAGCCCTTTCTCTTTAGTATATGGCTCTGAGGCCGTGTCTCCGGTTGAAGTGACGATTTTATCGGAAAGAGTTATCGCTTATGATGAGGTGTTGAACGAGGATATGAGAAAGTTGGACCTTCACTGTATTGATGATATCCGCGATAGAGCCGCAATACGAATGGAGGTATGTAAAAGGCGAATGGCTAAGAAGCACGACAAATGCGTTCGACCTATGTTGCTAAAAGTTAGAGACTTGATTCTTAAGAAAGTGGAAGTCTCAAAGCATGTCGGCAAGCTGGATCGAAAGTGGGAAGGACCGTACAGAGTAACGGCCGTAGTGAAGGAAGGAACGTACAAAATCGCAAATATGAGCGGGGAGGAGCTGCCACGGACTTGGCATATTTCCAATTTGCGCAAGTNTCCGAGTCCCCGGTGGCGCCTCAAAAATGAGCTCATCGTCTTCCGCGAGAAGATCACGGAGGAAATTCAGCCGATCCCCCTTTTTGGTTTGATCCTGAGCGGGAGCCATTATGTTATCTGCAAAATACGCAAGTTAAGTGAGAAACGCGAAGTTTGAATTTAAAGACAAGTTAAATCAGGTTCCTAAGCGTTGATCCTATCAAAGAAGAATTATTAAATTTAGCCCCTATATGAATATACGGATGAGGTACCTACAGTTCTCTACTAAAATGGGGGGGGGGACCGGAAGGAGGCCGAAAGCAACCAAGATCGGAGCGTAAAGTAAGGTCTTCACGGTCCAGTCAGTGCCGTCAGACCTAGAGCAGTCAAGGAGCGCCTTCCTCAGAGGCCTCGGAAGGGCCGTCCAAGATTTAGGGCCGTAGGCCTCAGGAAAAAATGGTTCCCCTTCAACGGGGAACCGCCAAGGAAGACTCAAAGGAGACAACATCGTTTCCCCCACCCCGCAGACGAAGAAGAAATGTCTCTTCCAGTAGTGGTTGGAGTGGGGCGCAGAAAAAGGAAACGGGCTCGTCTTGTGCCGCGGGCGGAAATATATACAACCCTGGGCACCAAAATTGACGGCAGCACCGATATAGAATATTTGGAAGAAAAGGTCTATGGTTGGAGGAATACAATTCACCTCCATAAATATTATGAAGGCAACGACAAGAGAAATTGAATTTGGAGTTAGTTGGAAAAAATGAATTTGTAGATGCGAGAGCAATTCTACAAGGAAAGGATGAAGAGGGAAGCGAAGGCCACATTCTAAGTGTTCGAGAGAGACAGTATGGGTGGCGATAGGAGGCGTCAAGAGGCGGTCGCTAGTTTCGGGTTGATATAGCACACAGTCGGAAGGGAAATAGTATTGCTCAAGAATAGATCTCCACTTCCGAGAATGCATGCTATGAGGTTGGTTAAAGGACTTAAGAGCTTTAACCGCGGAATTTTGAGGGCCGAGGGTGTTTTCAAGATGAGCTACCCTCTCGAAAAAATGAGAATTTACAGTGGAAAGGCAAGGAGGAAACGGGGCTGAGATCGAATCGAAACTCCCCGGATTGGATGAGGAGTCCGAATGGTTTGAAGATGAGGTGGCAGAGCCCGAAGATTCGGTGCGATCGGAAGACATTGGTAAATTTAAATTCAAATTTATTTTTTGAAATTAATTTTACAAGTTTTAAGTCCGAGTCGCGACCAGTTGAAGTTTCGTCGCGAATGGTACAGTACTCGCGAGTTATCGTCGCGAGTAGCACAGTGTTCCTGATTTAAGTTATACGTTTCGTCGCGACTTACTGAGTTTGGTCGCGAGTGGTACAGTAATATGTTTGGTCGCGAGAAGGCCAGCAAGCGATATGTCGCGAGTGGTATAGTGTGTGGTTGATCGCGAGTAGCACAGTTAACGGTTGGTCGCGAGAGCTTGATTGATCGCGAGAGCTTGATTGGTCGCGAGAGTTCAGAAGTCCGCGCGAGAGAATGAATTGTGAGGAGCGAACAGTGTATTTATAGGGGCAGAATCCCGAGTCGGAAAAAACTCAAAATTTTCACCCGAGCTCAGAATTTGACGTACTTAGTGTCAAAACGATCGTATCGACGAGAGGTTTTCAACCGTGCTAAGGATTTCCTCGGCGGGGCCCCAGAACGATAACTGGCTTTCGGGACGAGCCTTCAATATGTGGTTTACGACTCAGACTCTGAATCTGAAAACCAGAGGACTATTGATATTGCCCGGGTATATTCTCTCGTATTTATCCATACCCGGGGACTCGTCCGACGTGGATATTGGTATTTTCGGTATTTTCATATTTTTATCGGATGGCATTCTCAAGTGGTATTCTCACAATTCTGGCCCGCCGGGCCCCGTATAAAGTCTCTGCAAGCATATTTCGGGTCATTTCGGCCCCAGACGAGGCCATGGGTATTTTCGTAATTTGCCACCCGAGAGCGCACCGGTTGGGTGCAATGATGTTATGTGGCTGCGTATTCGCTATCCGAAGGCAAAGAACTGACATACGAGGTTCTCGGGAATTTTTTGATCGTATTTCCGACTAATATCTTGTCCGGGTTGGTTCCCGAGGCCTCGAGATCAACATGACATTTATTATATCATTTATTATATCATTGTTATGGTCCCTTTTGCTTAAGTAGCACTTTCAGAGGTTGATCTGTGTAAACATAGACCGTTCGTCCTTCGAAATAATGCTCAGCTTGGACACAGCTTTTTTGAAAGCTAGCATGAATTTTTCCAAGGTGGAGTACCTGGTTTCAGCAAATACCAGAGAGTGGCTGACATAGTAGATAGGTCTGTGAATATCGTCACGTATGGTGACTAGAGCTGCGCTGACGGCAACTTCGGATACCGTAAAATATAGTCCCAAAGGTTCGTCGCAAGTCGGACTTACCATCACCGGGGGAGTGCTTAAATAAGTCTTCAGCTCAGAGAAGGCCCGATCACACTCTTCGGTCCAATCCATATGGCTAGCTTTTCTTAGCACTCTGAAAAAGGGTAAGGCCCGATCTGTGGACTTCGAAATAAACCTGCTCAACGCGGCTAGTCGGCCAGTGAGCCTTTGAAACTCTCTCTTATTTCTCGGAGGTTGCATATCAATAATAGCTTGTACCTTTTCAGGATTAACCTCTATGCCTTTCTCTGAAACGTAATATCCTGAGAACTTTCCACTTCGGATCCCGAAGCAGCATTTGTTCGGATTTAGTTTAAGCTTATATTTTCGGCATACTTCGAAACAACGAGACAAATAAGAAAGATGGTCTTCATCATTCATAGATTTAACAATCATATCGTCAACATACACTTCCATCATATGGCCAATTAATTCTCTAAAGATTCTGTTGACCAACCTCTGGTATGTTGCTCCAGCATTTTTGAGACCGAAGGGCATAACCACATAGCAATAAACCCCATCTTCGGTCATGAATGATGATTTCTTCTGATCTTCCTCAGCCAAGAAGATCTGGTGATATCCAGAATAAGCATCCATGGTACTCATCATGGTGCTTTCAGCAACAGCATCCACCAATCGATCGATGTGCGGCAGAGGGAAAGGATCTGATTCACAGCTTTTGTTTACATCGGTAAAATCGATGCACATTCGCCATTTCCCGTCTGGCTTGGAAACCACTACTGGGTTTGCAACCCATTCAGTATAGTGGATTTCTCGGATAAATCCCGACCGCAATAACTTGTTCACTTCGGCCCGGATGATCTCAATTTTTTCAGGAGAGTAACGTCTCCTCTTCTGTCTGACAGGCTTCGCTCCGGGCTCGGTATTGATCCGATGTTCACTATCGGATCGGTCAATCCCCGGTACATCATCCGGGGTCCAGTCAAATATATCGACGTGGCTTCTCAGCAAGTGGATCAATTCTCTTTCGAAGTCGGGGGATAAATGAGCCCCGATGCGAGTCGTCTTGGTTGAGTCATCCTCAACCAGATTAATCAGTTTGAACCCTACGGGTTCCATCGCTTGCCTCGGGTGCGGAAGCTCTTCCAGCAAATCCACCCGAGCTTTCTTTATTGGTGCCAACGTTCGGCACGAGCTCAAGTAGCATTGTCTAGCTACTTTCTGGTCCCCCTTAACAGAAATAATTCCATGGATGCAGGGGAACTTGAGCATCATATGATAAGTAGAAGGGACCGCCTCGAACTTGCTTAGGCCGGTCCGTCCAATAATGGCGTTGTAAGCCAAGTCGACTTCAACGATAATGAATTCCAAATCTTCAGAACGGTCCTTGGATGGCTCTCCAAGGGTAACGGGAAATAGCATCTTCCCACAAGGAATAACACTCCTTTGGTCGAACGACCAAAGAGTTATGTTGGCGATCGGCAGATCATGAGCGACTGCTCCCAACATTTCGGCGACTTCGCGCTTCATCAGATTGCACGAAGCCCCAGTGTCCACCAGGATTCTGTGGACACAACGATTCCCGATGACCCCTGTAATGGTGAGGGGGTCGTCACAGGGATCAATGATCCCCTCCCGATCAGCCGGGGTGAAGATGATGTCCTCTCTGAAGGTGGAGGACCGATCCATAGGATCATACTTTACCAGCGCCACAGATTCGGAGCTCTCAGCAGAGTCTCCACGCGCCGTTCTCTTTCGGTCCCGGATCGACTCATTTATTCTCACACCGCCGGAGATAACATAAATATCTCCGGCTACTTCTCTGGGTGCCGCCTCATTGCGAGGAGGTTGGGCACCATTACCAGCAGGTGGGGGAGCAGCATGCTCCTGTCTCCATCCTTTGTTCTGCGGGGCTCTGCCTCCACGGCCCCGCCATCTTCTCCTACGGCCCTGACCATGGTTCTCACGACCGTGTTGGCCTCTTTCCTGTTCTGGCGGAGGAGACCTTCGGTCCTCCGTCCGATCGTTGTAGTTTAGGGGTTGTCCCCGATTATCTCTTCCCCGCGGCCTGTGACGATCGTCACCTTAATGGCCCCTTCGGGGGGATTCTGCTCTCTTGCCCTTCTGACCGTTTCGGTCGGGCTTTTCTTTACCCATTGCTTCTACCGTCTCTTTCAGCAACGGGCACTTCAGGGTTGGGTGATCGCGATTATGATGAAGCTCGCAATACACCCGCTTGTCCTCCTGCTTCGGGGGGACATCTTTTTCATTTACAGCCGCTACTTCTCGCGACTGTTTCTTCGGGTAGGAAACCCGATGATCACCTGCGGGCTCAGAATTCCCGCTAGGCTTCCGATAACCTAGCCCCAGCGCTTCATCTACCTTAATATATTTGTTGATTTTCTGAAGTAGTTTCCCCAAGGTAGATGGTGGGCTTTTTACCAAACTGGCCGAAAGGCCGCACGGTCCCAAGACCTGCTGTAGAATATCAATTTTGTCCCGAAGCTCAAGCTTGATACCTCGGGCGGTCCTGTTGAATTTCTCCATAAAGGACCGAAGACTCATCTTCGCCGGAATATATTTTAGCTGATATAGTTCCTGCCTGCTTCGAGGCGGTCCTACATTTGGAGCGAACTGCTCAGAGAAAGCCAAAATAAACCCCCCATACGACTGTATGGATTGGGCCGGCAGANGGTTGTTTGGATCGGGGGGTTCCCGGACCCCGAAGGGACCAGCGTACCCCCGTTGCTGATTCGCTCCCCTCAGCGCTGCCCGATGCTTCACGTTGTCCTTCAGAAGGACGGACTGAAGCAGCTGCCATGCGTTTGAAGCGAGAGCTTGGCATTGTCTCAGTCGAATCTGCAAAACAAATACATAAGGATCAGAAAAGTATAAACTAAAAACATTTTCATACCCGATCCTTATGATGGATCCGAACTAGAGAACACCCCCTTCGGGGCTGGGGCTCCAGCCCTACCCTCAACACCTATTTGTAGTAATCTTTTGTCCCGAAGCAGATCTATTTGCCTAAGGCGTGCTTCGGGGGGGGAACATCGCAAGCATGTTTGCGGTGTTCGTGAGGGAGGGGTTGAACCTACTTCGGTCTAACTGACCTATGCGTGGGTGGGTTAGGCGCGGCCATACTTTCAACAGATCCTCCTTGGAGACTGTTATCCACACATAGCAGGCCTCCCACGCATGGAGGGATTCTTCTTTATCTACAATTGCGCACTCTTTGGTGTGCACCGCTATATAATATAACTTGCGGCAACCTAACATACCCTTCCCCTTTCGGGATCCTACCAAGAACAGGTTAAAGAAGTGTTCTAGGGTCGGGGCCCGATTCTGTTGGTAACAATAAAAAATAAACGCTATTATATACACATAACTCCCCGGAAACAACGCAAAAGTGGGGCAGTGAATCTTCTTAAGCACGGCCGCTACAAAGGGATGTAGCGGAAAACGAAGCCCGCACTTTAGAGAGGTGTAACTGACCAGAATGGCCGATGCCGGCACATTCATTTCCCCTGGAAGGAAACAAGGAATATCTTCCCATCACTTCCAGATAGAATTATGCGCCGGAATCGAAAACCTAGAAATAAACTCCTCAATATCCTACTCAGACATGGAAAGGTATCGCATTTTATGAGGAGCCATAAGTGTATACCTTAGAGAAATTGGATTGAAAGGGGTTGAACGTGGAATGGATTGAGGACACAAAAAGTCGATTATGCAGTTTCTTCTTCGCGATAATGACGATGAGGAGAAACAGTACTCGAAATCCCGATTTAAATATTAATCTCCCATCCAATGGTGAGTCGCCACGTAATACTGCCCAACATAGTGACAGTACAAAGCGCACTCATCACGCCACTTGAACTATCGAATATGAAGAGGCGCAGATCGGGATATTAATATTTAAAGAAAAACAAAGATAAAACTATAACTTAAATATACGTTATTTGTTTTAAAATGCAATTAACTCCCACACGATAAGGGAAGGATCGGTCCCCTGGACGCTCACTACCTACAAGTACAGTCTCAGGTTCTCATGAATATGCAGACATCATGTGATCGGCCTTGTATCACCTCTACGATGACAATCAAGCCCGAGGAGCCAGTGATGTGAACTTTAGGACCGGGTACCTTGTGATCGGCAAGACCCAGTAATTATTGGGCTAATTCAAATGGTGGAAACGAATCCTCGCAGCCCATTTGCACACTTGAGGAAAAGCAGCCCGATGTTTAACGAGAGGACGGAAGATAACCTTAGGCGAAATAAAACGCTTTCTGGTAACTGGCTCCTTGGTTAGGTCCGAGCGGTTACAGGCTCACGTTTTCCACGCTTCGGGCCTCCACACGTTTACCACGCTTCGGGCCCGATCACGCAGACCACGCCTCGGTCCCAACCTCGTTTTACATCCCGCGATAACAACTTCGAACAAACCTGTCAGAGGCGGTTACAGAGCGTGATCCACACACGCCTAAAACTCTATAAATACAGGGCGCGATGACGGAAATAGCAGGACCCTTTGGACGAGTAAGAACAGGCCGTTACCCTGCCGGAATTCTTACTGTTTTCTTTTCCTTGTTATTTTCATTAAGCCTCTGTTGTATTCTTTACAGATTATTTTGATTAGTGAACATACTAAGAGTATAATCTACTCATAGTCAAGTGGTTTTCACCCCAATTCCTGTGGTTTCCACTATACATCGTTGTGCCACAGTTTATTTCTAGTTTTTAATCGTCTTCCACAACAAAAACAAATCAGAACCGAGTTCGTTTGCTAAACGAACCGGACGACTGTTGGTACTCCCTAAAAAGGGACCATAACATCGAGAGTTACTCATTATATTTTTCGGGAAATCCAGGAGTTATATGTTTGACACAAACAAATTGTTAATGTGAACAATTGTGTTATTGTTGAAGTTTAGATGTCATTGATATTTGAAACTTCAAATTTGTACGATTTTTTCGAATGTCAAAAGTTGAAGTTTATTAATGTTTGATGAGATTTATTTGTCGATTCTTCGATATAATTGTTTCTTACCGTGAGTTCTATATAATATGTAATTTTTTACCGAAGAAAGTACAAAAATATACCGAATGTCAATGGTTCAAAATATCCAAACATGTTCCTAAGATATTGTTTGAAATGAGAATGATTAGAAGTAGTACAAATTCATAGTTTTATTCTCGTTGGATATTTTCTTTTAAGGGTTGCATCACTCGAAGTGGGGATGTACGTCTTTGCGAAAGATGTGATCTCTGAAACCGTAAACCAATTAGGAGTCATCTGTACAAATATATTATTGATGTAAACTTTAGGACCGGGTACCTTGTGATGGGCAAGGCCCAGTAATTATTGGGCTAATTCAAATGGTGGAAACGAATCCTCGCAGCCCATTTGCACACTTGAGGAAAAGCGGCCCGATGTTTAACGAGAGGACCGAAGGTAACCTTAGGCGAAATAAAGCGCTTTCTGGTAACTGGCTCCTTGGTTCGGTTCCAACGGTTACAGGCTCACGTTTTCCATGCTTCGGGCCTCCACACGTTTACCATGCTTCGGGCCCGATCACGCACACCACGCCTCGGTCCCAACCTCGTTTTACATCCCGCGATAACAACTTCTAACAAACCTGTCAGAGGCGGTTACAGAGCGTGATCCACACACGCCGTAAACTCTATAAATACAAGGCGCGACGACGGAAATAGCAGGACTTTTTGGACCCGTAAGAACAGGCCGTTACACTGCCGGAGTTCTTACTGCTTTCATTTCCTTGTCATTTTCCTTAAGCCTCTGTTGTATTCATTACGGATTATTTGATTAAGTGAACAGGCTAAGAGTATAATCTACTCTTAGTCAAGTGGTTTCACCCAAATTCCTGGGGTTTCCACTATACATCGATGTGCCATCATATATTTCTAGTTTTTAATCGTCTTCCACAACAAAAACAAATCAGAACCGAGTTCGCTTGCTAAACGAACCGGACGACTGTTGGTACCCCCTAAAAAGGGACCATAACAGTTTGGCGCCGTCCGTGGGGACGATTCTCTAATCCGATTTGAGTTTTCTACCAGGGATAGGATAATCAAAGGCATGGCGACTAGAACTTCGACCAATGATAGTGACGTGCTTCCCGACACTCTCCCAGCACCAACATTCACTTTACAGGATCTGGAAGCTATAGTCAGAAAGGTGGTACTGGAAATTACTTCGGAGAAAAGTGGAACAGAACCACCGGCTGTATCAAGCCCTGTTCCCAAAAGCAGAGGATGCGAGAGTGATCCTGACGAGCGCAGTACTGATGAAGAAGAAATCATCAGGCGTGGCGTAACAATGAGGAGGCCTAGATATCGGTCTACACCTCCTCCCCCAGCCAGAACTCTAACTCCCGCTCCGGGAAATGATCAGGAGCAGATGCAGCGACGAATTGATGAGCTCACTAGGGAGTTGGAGAGCATGCGTGCGCTGAGGGATTGTGAACCTAATTTGGGACGCAATCCTGGTTTATTTAACAGGGTCATGGAGGCCCCTATCAGGTGAAATAAGGATGATGACTGGTGGCATATTTTGCATGCGGTCCAGGCATCGTCCCATCAGTCTGAAGGCATATCAGCCGCCTTGGGAGATTTGATGCTCCCCTTCTCTGAATAGATCTGGGCAGCAGTCCCAGATAGACATTATCGCAACCCCGAGGGGTTGCCGACATTTCGTATCGATGGTGATCCAATCAATCACGTCGCTGATTTTGAATTACGCATGGGAACAATTCGGGCCTCGGACTCACTAAAGTGCCGCATCTTCGCGGCAGGATTATGAGGCGACGCCCGAACGTGGTTCAAGAATTTGCCTGCCCGATCCATACAGTCGTATGGTGGATTTATTTTGGCTTTCTCTGAGCAATTTGCTCCAAATGTAGGACCGCCCCGAAGCAGGCAAGAACTGTATCAGCTGAAATATATCCCGGTAAAGATGAGTCTTCGGTGCTTCATGGATAAATTCAACAAAACCGCCCGGGGTATCAAGCTCGAGCTCCGGGATAAAATAGATATTCTACAGTAGGTCCTAGGATCGTGCGGCCTTTCGGCCAGTTTGGTAAATAGCCCACCATCCACCTTGGGAAAACTTCTTTAGAAAATCAACAAGTATATTAAGGTGGATGAAGCGCTGGGGCTTGGCTATCGGAAACCTAGCGGGACTTCTGAACCCGCAGGTGATCATAGGGTTTCCTACCCTAAGAAGCAGCCGTGAGAAGTAGCGGCTGTAAGCGAAAAAGACGTCTCCCCGAAGCAGGAGGACAATCTGGTGCATTGCGAGCTCCATCATAATCGCGATCATCCGACCCTGAAGTGCCCGCTGTTGAAAGAGACAGTAGAGGCAATGAGTAAAGAAAAGCCCGACCGGAATGGTCAGAAGGGCAAGCGGGCAGAATCCCCCCGAAAAGGCCACGAAGGTGATGATCGTCACAGGCCGCGGGGAAGAGATAATCGGGGACAACCCCGAAACTATAATGATCGGACGGGGGACCGACGGTCTCCTCCGCCGGAACAAGAGAGAGGCCAACACGGTCGTGAGAACCGTGGTCAGGGCCGAAGAAGAAGATGACGGGGCCGTGGCGGTAGAGCCCCGCAGAATGAGGGTGGAATACAGGAGCAGGCCGCTCCTCCACCTGCGGAAACTGGTGCCCAACCTCCTTAAAATGAGGCGGCACCCAGAGAAGTGGCCGGAGATATTTATGTTATCTCCGGTGGTTTGATAATAAATGAATCGGTCCGGGACCGAAAGAGAACTGTGCGCGTAGACTCCGCTGAGAGCTCCGCTGAGAGCTCCGAGTCTGTGGCGCTGGTAAATATGATCCAACGGAACGATCCTCTTCCTTCAGAGAGGACATTACCTTCACCCTGGCTGATCGAGAAGGGATCATCGATCCATGTGACGATCCCCTTACCATCACTGGGATCATCGAGAATCGGCGTGTCCACAGAATTTTAGTGGATACTGGGGTTTCGTGCAATCTAATGAAGCGCGAAGTCGCCCAAATGTGGGGAGCTGCTGCTCACGATCTCCCGATCGCAAACATAACTCTTTGGTCGTTCGACCAAAGGAGCGTTATTCCTTGCGGGAAGATGTTATTCCCGGTTAACCTTGGAGAGCCATCCAAGGACCGGTCGGAAGACCTGGAATTCATTATCGTTGAAGTCGACTTGGCTTACAACGCTATTATCGGATGGACCGGCCTTAGTAAGTTTGAGGCGGTCCCTTCTACTTATCACATGATGCTCAAATTCCCCTCCGTTCATGGAGTTATTTCTGTTAAGGGGGATCAGAAAGTAGCTAGGCAATGCTACATGAGCTCGTGCCGAACTTTGGCACCGGTTAAAAGGGCCCGGGTGGATTTGCTGGAAGAGTTACCGCACCCGAGGCAAGCAATGGAACCCGTAGGGTTCAAATTGATCAACCTGGTTGAGGATGACTCAACCAAGACAACTCGCATCGGGGCACATCTAGCCCCTGACTTTGAAAAAGAACTGATCCACCTGCTGAGAAGCCACGTGGATATATTCGCAAGGACCCCGGACGATGTTCCGGGGATTGACCGATCCGATAGTGAACATCGGATCAACACTGAGCCAGGAACGAAGCCGGTTAGGTAGAAAAGGAGACGCTATTCTCCTGAGAAGATCGAGATTATCCGGGCAGAAGTGAATAAACTGCTACGGTCGGGATTTATCAGAGAAATCCTCTATATTGAATGGGTTGCAAACCTAGTGGTGGTTTCCAAAAGCTGTGAGTCAGACCCTTTCCCCTTACCGCAAATCGACCGACTTGTGGACGCTGTTGCTGGTAGCACCATGATGAGTACCATGGATGCTTATTCTGGATATCACTAGATCTTCTTGGCTGAGGAAGATCAGAAGATATCATCATTCATGACCGAAGATGGGGTTTTCTGTTATGCAGTTATGCCATTCGTTCTCAAAAATGCCGGAGCAACATACCAAAGGTTAGTCAACAAAATCTTTAGAGAGTTGATTGGCCATATAATGGAAGTGTATGTTTACGATATGATATTAAAATCTATGAATGATGAAGACCACCTTTCTTATTTGTCTCGTTGTTTCGAAGTATGCCGAAAATATAAGCTCAAACTAAATCCAAACAAATGCTGCTTCGGGATCCGAAGTGGAAAATTTATAGGATATTATGTTTCAGAGAAAGGCATAGAGGTTAACCCTGTAAAGGTGCACGCTATCATTGATATGCAACCTCCGAGAAACAAAAGAGAGTTTCAAAGGCTTACTGGCCGGCTAGCTGCACTGAGCAGGTTTATTTCGAAATCCACAAACTGGGCCTTACCTTTTTTCAGAGAGCTAAGAAAAGCAAGCCATCTAGATTGGACCGAAGAATGCGATCGGGCCTTCTCCGAGCTGAAGACTTATTTAAGCACTCCCCCGGTGATGGTAAGTCCGACTTGTGATGAACCTTTGAGGTTATATCTTCCGGTATCAGAAGTTGCCGTCAGCGCAGCTCTGGTAACCATACGAGACGATATTCATAGACCTGTTTATTATGTCAGCCATTCTCTGGTATCTGCTGAAACCAGGTACTCCACCTTGGAGAAATTCATGTTAGCTTTGAAAAAAGCTGTATCCAAGCTGAAACACTATTTTGAAGGTCGAACGGTCTATGTTTATACGGATCAGCCTCTGAAAGTGCTCCTTTAACAGAAGGATTTGAACGAGAGACTGGCAAAATGGGCTATCAAACTTAGTGCTATGTATCTGGAATTCCTGCCCCGAAAGGCGATCAAAGACTAGGTTCTAGCAGATTTTGTAGTTGAAATGACCCGATCGGCCATTTATCTTAACCAAGAGGATGATCGATGGACGGTCCATGTAGATGGGTCAACCTTCGGTAGAAGAGGAGCGGGCATTACCCTGACAACGGTACAAGGTGATCTTATTCATTCCGTAGTCAAATTTTCCTTTGCTTGAACAAATAATGTTGTAGAATATGAGGCAGTATTGTCAGGAATGACGTTGGCTCGAAAAATGGGAGTTAGCAGAGTCCGAATGTTCTCAGACTCGAAGTTAGTTGTGGAACAGTTCGCAGGGAGATTTGAGACACATGATCCGATGATGAGGTTATATTGTGCCAAAGTCCTAGAACTATCCAAAAAGTTCAGTGAGTTCTCTCTTGGCCATGTGCCACGGGTGCAAAACAAGGTTGCCGACGCACTCTCCAGATTGGCCTCGGGCATACCTGACATACAGCCAATCACTATTTCGGTCCATATTCAGGACCGACATTCGGTAGAGGTTCCAGTGACCGAACAGTCTATTGAAGAGATCGGAGCTCTATGCCATGAACTCCAGGGCTTGAATATTGATGCTACTGAATCCCCAGGAGAACCCAATTGGATGGACTCCTTTATTAAATACCTCTCGAACGGCTATCTCCCTGAAGATAAGTCTGAAGCCAGGAAAATAGAGGTCCGGGCTAAGAGATTTACCTTAGTCGATGGACGCTTATTTAAAAAGAGTTTTGAAGGCCGGCTTCTGCGCTGTTTATCTCCTATTGAGGCTGAAGCCGTCGTGATTTATGTTCATGAAGGGATATGCAACATTCATTCAGGGGCTCGATCTTTATACCACTACATCATCAGAGTTGGTTACTTTAGGCCAACATTGCTTGCTAATGTCAAGCAATATACTAAACGTTGTGCCATATGCCAATACCATGCTCCACTCCCGCAATTGCCTGGGGCTCCCTTATCGATTACCCCATTGCCTTGTCCGTTTGACAGATGGGGGATCGACATCCTCGGACCTTTTCCTCGGTCAATAGGGCAAAGAAAATTATGTATTGTAGCGGTGGAATATTACTCGAAATGGATTGAAGCAGAAGCAGTAGCCATCATCTCAAAGAATGTGGTCAAGCACTTTATATGGCGAAATATTGTGAACCGCTTCGGGATTCCCCGAGCGCTCGTATCTGATAATGAGACTCAGTTCCGCGGGAAGAGCATACGGGATTTATGCACCCAGTAGGGTATCATCCAGCATTTTTCATCGGTGGCGCATCCCCAAACTAACGGACTTACGGAGGTATCTAACAAGGTTGTCCTAAAGGGATTGAAATTCAAGTTAGAAGATTTTGGAGGTAAATCGCCCGAACACATCTATGAGGTCCTATGGGCATACCGAACTACACCTGGCTCAACAACCCAGGAATCACCTTTCTCATTGGTGTATGGGACCGAAGCTGTTAGCCCGGTGGAGGTTGCCATCCGATCACCTCGGATCTCTCAATACGATGAGCATATGAATGGTGAAAGGAGATTATTGGACCTCGAGATGATCGAAGAAAAGAGAGATGCAATTTATGCACGGATGCGTGCTTATCAGCGAACTATGGAACGGGCCCACAACAAGCGAGTCCTCCCAAGAGAATTCTTTGAAGGCGATCTCGTCCTCAGAAGCATTAAAGTGCAGAGGAACGTTGGAAAGCTGGACAGAAATTGGGAGGGACCGTATCGAGTATCAAAGAAATTGGAATCATGTGCGTATAAACTTGAAACATTGGATGGTATAGAGGTCCCCCGAACTTGGAATTTCATGAATTTAAGGCGATATTTCTTGTGAATTTTCGATTAATGTGTTTGACTCAATGAAATGCATTCTCTTAAACGTAAGTGATAAAAAGTAAGTACAAATACAAACTATTTCTAATGGAATAATGGACCGATCTTGAAGTTGAGTGGAGTAGGACGAATCTAGACTGGTGACTGAAGATTCTTGTCCGCAAGGCTCCCAAGTTGTAGTGACCGCTCTGACGAGTCAGATGCTCCTGCACTTGCCTAGCCCCATGGATGAGTTGTGATTCTCCCAGAACTCATTACGAACTAAAACACTCCCTTCAACTACATTCAGTTTTTAGGAATGGCCCTTTGTACCTATGACATCTGCTATGATAAAAGGAATGGCAGTCAGCGTATCGAAACATAAGATCGGTCCTAATATAAGACGTATTATGAGCAAAGCTTGGCCAACAAAACCTAAGGGACTTTATTAGAACCAAGGTTCGGCCGAAGCTCATAAAGACTCATATTAAACGCAGACTACGCCTATCCAATCAAGTATTGACTCCAAAGACGGAATAAGAGTGACCCATGCACAATGTAAAACGACCGATCCAATCAGAATCGATGTGAATAAACCAAACATAACGTCTGGGACCGATGGTTAACTACCTGTGAGTGTCCCCGATCTTACACTTGGTAATTAAAACAACTTCGTTAACATAAGACTTATTAGTTTGTTAAGAAGTTCGTTATATTACTTCGTTCTGGAAATTAAAAGAACAAGAATTGAATGGAACAAGTTATATTGAAGATGAGAAGTAAGGCAGATACAAAGTGTGAGTTAAATCTAGCTAATATGCCCCTCTTCTTTGTCTTCAATCTCCGGCTCCTGCGGTTCGGTCCGGGCCGCGAGTTGATTCAGTTCTTCTTCCTGATCGGCCACCTTTTGGTTGACCGCTCTCTCCATCTCTTCAAAGAGGTAGAAGAAAGGGTCCTCTTCCAGAACATGAAATTCCAAAGTTGGAATAACCTGAAACTTGCCATCTTTCTCAAGTGGCTCGATCATCTTCCATCGCTCGTCCGAAGGGGAAAGCCCGAACTGCTCAATAACTTGCTCGCGCATATTACCCAAGTACTTGGCGGTATAAACCCCATGTATGTTATCCGCTAAAGCGGATAACAAAGGGGACCGAGCGAATCCCAGAACCGCTTCCCGGACCGAACCTTCGGTCGACGTGCGGGCCATTGTCAACTCCTCCTCCAAGGTCGTCTTCTCTTCTTGGGTCCGAAGGAGAAGCTCATTCAGCTTATTCCTCTTCTTCTGGCCCGACCTTGGACTGCGTTGATTTCTTCCTCTTTTGCCCGCAGCTTGGCCTCCAGGTCGGCAATACGCCCCTGAGCTGTTTGTCCTGTCTTTTCCACTCAGAGACTTTATCAGCTAAGAGTGAGACCTCCGTCCCGGCTCTTAGCAACTCATTGTCAAGTCGGTCACGGTCCTCCCGTACCGTGACCAACTCAGTATGCTTGATCTCAACTTGCCTTTTTGCAAGATCAAGTTTATCTTGGACTTGTTGGGATACAACGCTACCACCATGGTTCTTCTCCACGGTGATAGCAGTTGTGAAAGCTTTCCTCAACATCTGCATAAATAACATATCACTAAGTAAAAGTTCGGGCCTTCATGTCAAGTACAAATTACCATAGTGGTGAGGTCGAGGAAGCCTTCCATAATCTCCTCCCCAGATACGTCCGCCTGGACGTTCTCTGGGTTCTGCTATACGTAAAGGCGGAAGTCCTTTTGGAAAGCGCTCCTCCAGGAGGTTAGCTTCCTCCCCTTATTGAACTTGTCCAGCAGGCCCAGAGCAACTCCCAGTTGGAGTTAGTCTTCGGGCCCGATCCAGGCTCCTTCAAAACGATCCCCTTAGTGGGGACCAGAGCGCTGTCCCCCCTTTTCAGCCTTTTCATCTCCTGCGAGGCTTCCGCTTCGGCCGCCCATTTCCCTTTTCCTAAGGGGACCGGCGGCAGGGAGACGTTCACCTTAAGCTGAGGAGCGGGGAGAACATTCTCCACGGGAAAGGCTCCCTGCAGCAATAAAGCAATAGTTTTAGTACTAATTAAGGAGGCATTACCGATTTGATAGAGGCTGGATAAGCTCAAAGAACGAATTCGAGCCTTTATCACCTTCTCTACCACTCCAAGTATACGAAAAGCAGGCCCATCTCCAGTTGATGGCTGCCCTGTGCAGCGAAGGGTCAGCGTGCCCGCGCCGGTTGTTTGGATCGGGGGGTTCCCGGACCCCGAAGGGACCAGCGTACCCCCCGTTGCTGATTCGCTCCCTCAGCGCTGCCCGATGCTTCACGTTGTCCTTCAGAAGGACGGACCGAAGCAGCTGCCATGCGTTTCAAGCGAGAGCTTGGCATTGTCTCAGTCGAATCTGCAAAACAAATACATAAGGATCAGGAAAGTATAAACTAAAAACATTACTTCATACCAGATCCTTCTGATGGATCCGAACTAGAGAACACCCCCTTCGAGGCTGGGGCTCCAGCCCTACCCGCAACACCTATTTCTAGTATTCTTTTCTCACGAAGCATATCTATTCTCCTAAGGCGTGCTTCGGGAGGGGGAAATATCGCAAGCGTGTTTGCGGTGTCCGTGCGGGAGGGGTTGAACCTACTTCGGTCCAACTGACCTATGCGTGGGTGGGTTAGGCACGGCCATACTTTCAACAGATCCTCTTTGGAGACTGTTATCCACACATAGCAGGCCTCCCACGCATGGAGGGATTCTTCTTTATCTACAATTGCGCACTCTTTGGTGCGCACCGCTATATAATATAACTTGCGGCAACCTAACAGACCTTTCCCCTTTCGGGATCCTACCAAGAACAGGTTAAAGAAGTGTTCTAGGGTCGGGGCCCGATTCTGTTGGTAACAATAAAAAATAAACGCTATTATATACACATAACTCCCCAGGAACAACGCAAAAGTGGGGCAGTGAATCTCCTTAAGCACGGCCGCTACAAAGTGATGTTACGGAAAACGAAGCCCGCACTTTAGAGAGGCGTAACTGACCGGAATGGCCGATGCCGCACATTCTTTTTCGCCGGAAGGAAACAGGGAATATCTTCCTGTCCCTTCCTGATAGAATAATGCGCCGAAATTGAAAACCTAGACCTAAACTCCTCAATATCCAACTCAGACATGGAAGGATATCGCATTTTATGATGAGCCATAAGTGTATACCTTAGAGAAATTGGTTGAAAGGGGTTGAACGTGGAATGGATTGAGGGCACAAAAAGTCGATTCTGCAGTTTCTCCTTCGCGATAATGACGATGAGGAGAAACAGTGCTCGAAATCCCGATTTAAATATTATTCTCCCATCCAATGGTGAGCCGTCACGTAATACTACCCAAGACAGTGACAGTACAAAGCGCACTCATCATGCCTCTTGAACTATCGAATATGAAGAGGCGCAGATCGGGATATTAATATTTAAAGAATAACAAAGATAAAACTATAACTTAAATATACGTTATTTAGTTTAAAATGCAATTAACTCCCACACGCTAAGGTAGAGATCGGTCTCCTGGACGCTCACTACCTACATGTACGGTCCCAGGTTCTCATGAATATGCAGACATCATGTGATCGGCCTTGTATCACCTCTACGATGGCAATCAAGCCCGAGGGGCTAGTTATGTGAACTTTAGGACCGGGTACCTTGTGATGGGCAAGGCCCAGTAATTATTCGGCTAATTCAAATGGTGGAAACGAATCCTCGCAGCCCATTTGCACACTTGAGGAAAAGCGGCCCGATGTTTAACGAGAGGACCGAAGATAACCTTAGGCGAAATAAAGCGCTTTCTGGTAACTGGCTCCTTGGTTAGGTCCGAACGGTTATAGGCTCACGTTATCCACACTTCGGGCCTCCACACGTTTACCACGCTTTGGGCCCGATCACGCAGACCACCCCTTGGTCCCAACCTCGTTTTACATCCCGCGATAACAACTTCTAACAAACCTGTCAGAGGCGGTTACAGAGCGTGATCCACACACGCCGTAAACTCTATAAATACAAGTCGCGACGACGGAAATAGCAGGACCTTTTGGACGCGTAAGAACATGCCGTTACCCTGCCGGAGTTCTTACTGCTTTCTTTTCCTTGTCATTTTCATTAAGCCTCTGTTGTATTCATTACGGATTATTTGATTAAGTGAATAGGCTAAGAGTATAATCTACTTTTAGTCAAGTGGTTTCACCCCAATTCCTGGGGTTTCCACTATACATCGCTGTGCCATCGTTTATTTCTAGTTTTTAATCGTCTTCCACAACAAAAACAAATCAGAATCGAGTTCGTTTGCTAAACGAATCGGACGACTGTTGGTACCCCCTAAAAAGAGACCATAACAATTATCATTAGTGTAATTGTAGTGGCAATGTACAAGTTTATGCAAACACTTACAAATAAAGGATATCCTTTCGTCTCGTACACATTAGGTATTTGTTGTAGAAATCAGAATGTGTAATACAAAACATATATTCCACATTCAGATGCCCATGTTTGCACATGGACATCCGGCCATTGAATGAGTATTTGTCGAATGTTGGAGTCAACATCCACCCCGTTTTTAATGTTATAAACATCTCTTAAACATCAACAATAGAGTAATCATATATGTTAAGGGTTCAAAATTGATTATTATTATTATCTTAAAAGATTAAGTAGTGACAAACCTCTCCCCCATGTGACGTACTGACGTTGCATGAGCCATCAACCGACATATGTCATTAAAAACCATATGGTTGTCTCGGTCACGTGGTCGCAGGCTCGGATTTCTTCTGAAGTAATCAAGCGCCGGTCGCTTGGACACTCGATCGGACATTGGGATGTGGCCATCAACCCCGTCCTTCATTATCGTGAAGCATGCTTCACGAACTATTTGGATCCATTCCTTGACAGTCAACCTCGGGATATCCCTAAATCGGAAGGCGTCAAGGAAGGCGGCGCTAAGCCCTCCTCTATTATCTGGCACGGGCAATTCCAGAGATGTACCATCCACGGGATTCTTTCATTATCCCGATGATCTTCTTGGAGCGCTCGTTCGATGTAACTATTGATTCCTGACTAATTCCCCTTCATGTTCATCCCCGACGATGTTGATTAGTTCATCCGAAAAGTCATATAACCCCTCTTCAGGTCGAGGGATGTCGGGTTGATATTCCAGCTGCCTCACTACCGGTGTCGGATTTTCATTATTCTCGGGGGCCTCAGGAACCGGTGTATTTTCTCCTTCTTCAGGAGACTACTCCTCCGTTGAAGGGAGATGTTGAGGAACCGTGGGCTGGACCTCATGATTCAGTGGCCCTTCAGCTTGTGGACTAAAGGCTGATTCAGCAGTCGTAGTTCTGTTTCAAGCCACAAGCACCATCTCCACTATAAGATCGTTAGTCTTAGAGACCAGTTCACAGAGTGCTCTCAATCTCTAAGCCAATGAGGACGGATCTTCAGCTAGAGCCATGATCTTATATGCACGAATATGCAAATTATGTAAATAATGTTGAGGAATGACAAGCCAGATTTCTATTTAGGTGAAAGGGTTGCTATCCTATCAAAGAAAGTCTATCGATATGGTTCAAGTGTGAGGGTACGAGGTTGATACCTAACATGTCACTATTGAATTGGGAAGGGATTAGAAGAAGCCCGAAAGCAACCATAATCAGAGCATAAAACAGGGTCTTCGGGGTCCAATCAATACCTTCCGATCCGACAGACGTAAGGATCATTTTACTCAGGGACTTCGGAGGAATCGCCCGCAGAATAGGATAATAAGATTACGGTATGAAAGATTCTCCCTCGACCGGAAACCAACACTTGAGACTAAGGGCGAACAAATCAGTGGTGCCCACACCCGCGACAAAGAAAAAGTTATTCTTCTAGCTGAAGAATATGCGGAAGAGGACTCCTTTGGTGTCTTAAGCGGAAGAATATGCAACCTTGGGCAACGTAATGAATAGCATTACTAATCCGGAAGATATGGAAAAAAAGGTTTATAGTCGGCAAATGCGACTTGTTTCCATGAAAATGATGAATGCAACTACGTAGGAGATGAAATTCAGGTTTATTTGGAACAAATAGATTCTTAAGTGGGTTATGAGATTCACGATGAAAGGGTGAAGTGGAAAGCGAATCCCATGCTCGAGATATTCAAGACAGAGAGTGTGATTGTCGAACGATGCATACAAAATCCGATCGGAGAGTCGAGGCTGATATAGAACGCAGTCGGAAGGAAACTGATAGTCCTTTACAACAGATTTCCATTTCCGGATATGCATGCTATAAGGTCGATGGGAAGTTTCTGGAGATCACCTGTCGAGGTGATATACCGATAAGATTCTCAAATGGTTACTCTTGGACATTGGAGGACATGATGTATTTACCCGGACTAAGTAAGAACCTGATATAGGTCAGACAGTTGGATTCCAAGTGGTACCGAACGTCATTCGGGAGTGGTCTGTGGAAAATGACTAAAAGAAGCTTTGGTCATCGCTAAGGGAATCAAGTCCGGAGCTTTCTACGTGGAGAAACCGAAGGGACATCATGCTTACTCAAAATATGGGTCTTCAGGGTAAAGCATGAGGCAGATGGGTCCAAACGTTACAAGCGAGACTAGTGGTCAAAGGATTTATGTAGAAGAAATGAATTGACTATTCCGATGTATTCTCACTGGTAGTCAAGATAACTACGATCAGGGTGATTTTGAGTATAGTGGTAGTGGAGAATTTCAATCTTGAACATATAGATGTGAAGTATGCTTTCCTTCATGGTGATCTGGATGAAAAGATTTGCATGGCACAACCCAATGGGTTCAAGGCAGATGGTAAAGAAAATATAGTCTGCAAATTGGTAAAGAGCTTGTATGGATTGTAACAAGCTCTTCGGCAGTGGTACTTTAAGTTTGATTTGTTAATGAACGAGCTAGGATTCAAAAGATGCGAGACAGACAACTGTTGTTATCTCCGAATGGCAAAAGTACATACGTAATCCGTCTACTGTATGTCGATGACATGTTGATCGCAGGGGGTGACATGGAGGAGATAAAACAAGTCAAACGATAGTTGTACGAAGCATTCGAAAAGAAAGACCTGGGACCGGTCAAGCAGATTCTGCGAATGAGAATCTCGAGAGATATGCAGAAGGGTACACTTACATTGTCTTAGGAATAATTTATTCAAAATGTGATTGATCGGTATCAAGTGGGAGACTTGGGAGTAACTAAAACATATTTGGGAGCACACATGAAACTCTCTAAGGAGCAGGCGCCGATGACCTGCCAAAAGGCAGAAGAAATGATGAATGTGTCGTACTCTTCAACGGTCATCAGTTTGATGTATGCAATGGTATGTATGAGACATGACATTGCACATTGAGTGGGAGTCGTGAGCAACTTCATGTTGAATCCTAGGAAAGAGCATTGGGAAGTAGTGTTATGGTTGCTACGATACCTTAAAGGGACATCAAGGCGGGGGCTGTGATTTTGAAGATGATCGATCGAATTATCAGGGTACATGGATGATGACCTCGAAGGAGATCTGGACAATCGGAAAAGTACATCGGGGTATGTATTTACAATCGGTAGTACAACTGTTAGTTGGAAGTCGAAGTTGCAAAAGTGTGCCTCACTTTCCTCAACTGAGGCAGAGTATGTTGCAATTTCCGAAGCAGGAAATGAGATGGTGTGGCTCCTAAATTTCCCGATGGAGATCGGTAAATGGACCGATCAGTGGACTATGTATAGTGACAGTCAAAGCGTCATATGTTTGGCGAAGAATTTGGTATTTCATGCACGACGAAGCACATTGAGTTGAAGTATCACTATATTAGGGATCTTCTCAAGAGAAAGACACTTCAATTGATGAAGATCAAACGCACTGAAAATTCTGCAGATATGCTTACGAAGGGAGTCACTATGACAAAACTAGATCTATGTATAGCTCTAGTATGACTCACCAAGTGAGTTGGTGAGCGAACACTATCAAGAGAATATGTATTATCGATCTCTAAGTGGGAGATTGTTAAGTGCGAAAATCGGTATTGTTGCCGATCGGGTGCACTTGGATGACGATCGACATTGTGGTCAATCGGGATACACATGGAAGATGGTCAGTATTGGTATCGATCGGTTGAGGACCGAAGTATGCAATATCAAAGGTGACAAAGGGACCGATCCGAAGATATAAGATGGAGGCAATCAGTCGAGGACCGAACAGAGATATGGTGGGGCCCACTATTCTAAGATATCTTTAGTTATGGAAGAAGATATTGAAGGAAACAAGATCATATCAAATCAGTATATATGAACGCATATATATTATTTGATTATGGAATATCATATATAGGGATATAATCAAATATTAGAAATATTTGTTAGTTACCTTAATTATCTCAAACACCTCATCTATATAAAGAAATCTTAGGGTTCATTGTCAAACACTTCAATACTCTTGTATTCCGAATTTCCTCTTCGTGTGTGTGTATTGTATTCTTCTCAAGTGATAGTGAATTTGGTCGTTTCCACCGGTCACGTGGATTTCTAATCCCGGGTTTCCACGTTAAATTTGTTGTGTCGTTGTTTTCTCATTTGCTTTAATTCTCATGTTCTACTTAATCTATCGAGGTTGTTCGCACACGTGTTTAATCCCCAACATAACTAAGGTTGCATATTTCATTGTTATGAAAGTTAGTGATTCGATAAGCAAGTTGGCAAGTTTGTATGTAGATAACATAATCAGATTACATGGAGTGTCATTGAACATTGTTAGTGATAAAGATCTTGGGAAAGTTTACAGGATGTTATGGGAACAAAATTATCATTGAGTTCAGCATATCATCCCCAAACCGATGGACAATCCGAAATTACTATATAAATTTTAGATGACATGTTTTGAACATGTGTAATAGACTTCAAACTCAGTTGGGAGCAATATTTAACTTTTGTAAAAATTGCCTACAACAATAGTTACCAAACCAGCATCCAAATGACACCTTATGAAGTTATCTATGGAATGAAATTTAGAGCTCCATTATATTGGAATGAGATTGAAGAGAAATATGTAATAGAATCCGAACTGATTACTATGACAAAGAGAAAGTTCAGATAATTCGAATAAATATTTAAATCCCGTACAATATAGACATAAACATGGGCAACAAAGAAGAAAACCACTAGCATTTGAGGTAAATAACCTTATATACTTGAAAGTGTCTCCAATGAAGGAAGTATTCAAATTTGGCAAGACCAACAAACTAAAACCTAAATACATAGGTCATTTTAAGATTTAAAAAAAGAATTGGTAAAGTGACATACCAATTGGAACACCAGTGGAATATAGTGGCATACATGATGCCTTTCATGTTTCACAGCTAATGAAATGTTTAGTAGAACATCAACACAGATTGGTCAATGAAATTGTTACATTGGACAATGTATTATCATATGAAGAAAGAACATTAAAGATTTTGGATAGACAGTAGAAAACATTGAAAAATAAGAGTATTCTGATGTTGAAAGTGCTATGGTCTAATCACGATATAAGTAAAGCAATATGAGAGTTATAAAAGGACAGAACATTAGCCCAATCTGTTAGCTCTGTACAGACGTCGAGTTTTGGGAAAAAAATTTTGAAAGAACGAGAGAAATGTGACTCCCTAAACTTCCGAAACTTGGACCTATGATTAGAAATTATGTTTATTAAGGCAATCATGTTAGGATCAATGTTTTCATATCATATCGATCCGGCGCACCGTTTCGGTCCAGACCGATATATTTTAAATAAAAAAAAATAAATTATTTTTTCCGGGTCGACTCGGAAAACTCGGGTTCCGACCCGTATACCCGGTATCGGGTGGTACCGGTCGAAATATCGGTACTGCCTAGTTTTGGCCGTACCGGCCTGTATAAAAACACTGGTTAAGATCATTGTTTTCAAACCCAATCCAATTCGTCTGGGTTGGGCTGTTGGCCCGTCAACCGGCCCATTGGGCGAGCGGGTTGATGGGCCTGGTTTTAAAAAATAATAATAAAAAAATATTTTTTTTATAATTTTATTTTTAAAAAATTTTATAACATTTTCAACACCGGTTCGATAACGGTTTGACAACGATTCGACAACAGTTTAGTGATCCATTAAAATTTCCGGTTCACAGACCGAATCGAATTTAAGAACACTGGTTAAGATACATGAGTATAGACATAAATGCGACCAAGACATGGAAAGACAAGAAACAAGTTAACTTAACACTAAAGTAGAATGTTTTAGTTAACAAATTATAATTGGTTAATTATCTAGACCTTAAAAAATACAAAACCATGTACCTTAGGCATATAAATAGGGGATAAGGAGGGGGAAAAAGATAAATTAGTTGTTCATAAGAAAGGATAAGAGAGAATAGCATAACAGAAACGCGGCAAAGAACAAAGGAGGAAAGCCAATGTGATTTGCTTCATTTTGAGCTTTATTCTTGGTTTTAGGAGCTAACTAAGTGTCTTATATCATGGTAAGAGATATCATGTGTTTATGAACAAGTTTACATAGGAAAATAAGCAATAAAATTAGAGGAAAACGACATGATTGAGTATGAAACAAATAGCATAAATCATTTTAGCATATATGTGCTTCCTTGTGTTGTTGAATTTTCTGGTATTTTTTGGAAACGAATTTTGATACAAATCTTATAACGGTGTGTTCCTCTTTGAGTCAATTTTTCATAAAATTTAGTGCAATGTTAGGAAGAAAATAGAGATAAAGTTATTCTATATTTCTTGAAGTGTGTTATATTGAGCAACACATGTGGCAACAACACTTGCGTGTTGTATTGAGCAAATAAAATGGAACGATTGAGAGTTCTGAATGATATGATTTTTCTTGCATATTGTAGCCTTATTTGTGGCTTTCACTAAAAATTTTAGTATGATTTTACGATATCATTTCGGCTCTCAAATTGGATGTGGTGGGAAGAGAGGTTATACTGCACTTTCATTGTTTACTTGCTGAAAGTGTTTGATATATGAAAATTCGAGAGGCTTTGGACGCATGTTTCTGGCAACATGGTTTTACCATGGATATGACTAATGAACAGACATGCTTGTAAAAAAAGAGAAAGAAAAGTGTGGGTTACATAGTACATACTTGTGAGTGTCTCCCTATGCTATTAGAAAAATGAATCCAAAGGGGAAAAGATTTGGTAGAACTTTTTATTTGCTCGAGGTGAAGTTGGGGGACACATTGATCTCTATGAATGTGGTTATACTTAACCCACAGGTCTTGGAGGAGTTATCAAACTTTATTTATGGCAATGAAAGAAAAGAAAATGTAGTTAGTTATATGTGATTTATTACTTATGATGATGACTTGTTTTATTGCTATATGACATCATTTGTATTTGTTTTCTTACTTGTTTTAGACTTATGAACATTACTCCTCCACGTACATCTTCAGAGCATTTGATCAGTAGATCGAGTATCATTAGAAAAGAAGAACATCTTAGAAGTAAATTTTGAAGAAACACAACATGTTATGGCCTTTTAGTTTGGACTTGAAAATTTTGTGGATATTTGAAAATGTTGTTTTGAATGTTATGTGAGTTGGTGACTCATGTTATGTTAAATAGACATATTTTTTCATATATTTGTTTTATAGGAAATGTTTAGATTGTAATTACATATGACAAAATATAAAGAAGTTAGAAAATGGATGTAGTCTAGTTCTTTCATAAGAAATACATGGTATTTCATACTTAAATTATAGAATAAAAATTGTGATGTGATAAAGAAACAGTTAATTCATAGTCTACCTAGTGGTTAGGAAAGTTCAGGCTTGTGCCCCGATGATCTAGCCCATAATTTTTCCAGGATCAATCCTAGTACATATCAAAAATTTTATGGTGGTGTAAAGTCTAAAGTTTAAAGATGTCCATGGTGGGTTAAAGCCAACTCGTTATTAAGAGTCAATCATTAGGTCGAATCTATTCAAATAGGAACATATTGGATTGATCAAATATAAAGAAGTTAGAAAATGGATGTTGTCTAGTTTCTTTCATAAGAAATGCATGACATTTCATACTTAAATTGTAGAATAAAAATTGTGGTGTGATAAAGAAACAGTTAATTCATAGCCTACCTAGAGACTAGGAAAGTTCAAGTTTGGGCCCCCATGATCTAGCCCATAATTTTTCCAAGATCAGTTCTAGTACATATCAAGAATTTATGGTGGTGTAAAGTCTAAAGTTTAGATATGTCCATGGGTTAAACTCAACTCGTTATTAAGAGTCAATCATTGGATCGAATCTATTCAAATAGGTAACGGATTGGATTGATCAAATGAACTCGTGACCCACAGTGTGATAACCTGCTGTGGGCCGTAGGTTGTAATGGGTAAAAAAACATTAACCCATTGTGCTGGTTCACTTGTTTTGTCTATCGACCATGATGCTAACTAATTCACCATTTTCATTAAAAAAATTACATTTCGTAGGACCTATGGGTTAACTTAACGAGATGTGTAAAAAATTTGAACTGAACTTAAGATTATTTTATGGTTTGAGTTCGTCTTTGAATATTCAATGTTCATTTCTAGTTTGAAAACTAAAAATATTATGATTCGAGGTTTGGTGATTGTGACTACAATTCGGCTCGAGTTTGAATTTAATGTACGTCTTAATTTAAAATAATATATATTATTATTATAAAATTATTTTCTAGCAATCTAGCTCGGCAAGGTAAGTTATAAAATTTGAGGTTCGAGACTTCGGTTCGTTATAACTTTGAACTCGAATCGAGCTTGACCAGATTCTTAAAATTGAGCTCAAGCTCGAGTTTTGACCGACTCAACTAGAGAGTCGAGAGGTTTGTAAACCATTCAATTCGTCAACACCTCTAAACTAACCCATTTCGGCCAACACGTATGCCGAGTTGGGCTAATGCTCAAACCTGTTGGGTCGACCATTTAATTGGTTGAAATATATGTGTTTCATCAACACGTATGGGGTGATTTGTCTAATAGGTTGAATTGTAACCCATTGACATGATCCACGGCCACCTCTAATCTAAACCCACTGGGAATACTAGGGAATACTACGGCGAGTGATACTCTACAATTAAAAATATGATTGAATGATATCCTACAATGAAATAAAGTGGAATGAATACGTAAATACAATTATCTCGGTGGTAGGGGTTTGAAAATGAATTCAATGATTTGAATATGCGAAATAATCGAACCATATTTGAATTGTTTGTTCGGATATTCAACTACAATATATAATCGGATGTGATCAGATACGGTTTCGGATCAAATATGATTTTTGAAAACATTTATCCGATTTGATACCGCTTATATTATATATATATTAGAGTGTGATATTATATTATTCTTTATTTTTGAAATTCTCGAAGCTTTAAGAGTAAAAGACTACATTTTTTCTTTATCTAACAATTTATTTCCTTAACATCTTTAATTGTCATCCACTTCGGTCAATTTAAAAGTAAAATATATTTTAAATAAAGACATATGGGTAGTAATTGAGGATAAGTATATCTAAATAAATTATGTAGATTTGATACCGCTTATATGAAAAAATCATTCATAATGTATGTGATTTTATTTTAATAAGTTTCAATGTTTAAAAGTTTATATCTATGGAAACTTTAAAATAGGAAATTGTGTAATTGATGTTTTGTATTTTGTAAAATACTTTATATAACAAAGAACATTTTTTGTTATAGCTTACAATTATAACTTAAACTCAAAAATTAAAACGCGCAAAATGATCCACTATTATGAATCAGTTTTCGTATCACAATTTTTTTGATCCATACACATTAGATTAGATCAAAGAAATGATTATCGATAGGATTTCTGATTTACGAACACCCATACTTGATTGTAGTCATTAGATCAGATCAGATCAGATCAAATCAAATAAATGATTATCAATATGATATATGCTTCACGAACACTCATACTTGATTGTAGTCTTTGATAAATGATTATCGATGGATATCTGACTCACGAACACCCTACTTGATTGTAGTCTTTTATATAATGATTTTCTGTTCTTAATTATATATTATGCCCTTTTGACTCTAGATATTTAACCTAACATATAATTTATTTTGGAAAGGATCATGCTTGCTAGATTTCACACCACTGTTTGACAATTTCATTTCAACAGCCTTGATGGAGATGTGTGTGGACGTTATTATCCACATTTGTAATACAAAATATTTCATAAATACCCCATAACTATATGTTGCATTTACACCAAAAAAGTGGAAACAATAATTCTTGGAGGAAACAAGCTATGGAGACCGAGACTATAGTTCTTTATCCTTCTCCAGGTATGGGCCACCTTATCTCCATGGTTGAGCTCGGAAAATTCATTCGCCGCCACCATTCTTCCGTTGCTGTCAATATCCTTCTCACGTCGGTGCCTCTCAACACTGGTTCAACTGCCGCTTACATCAGCCAGATAACCGCAACCGATCCTTCAATCGCCTTTCACCAACTTCCGCTTGTTGATCTGGATGTAGACTCGTTTCCGTCCATGGAAGCCATCATGTTTGTGGTCTTGCGCCATAGTAATCCCGCTGTTGGTGAAGCTCTGTTGAAGCAAAATGGACTGATCAGCTGAATTTGGAAAATCCAACAGAGGGATTCTCCCCTGCAGCAAAGCTAAAAGAGGCTCTGTTTATCCGCTGCGAAACTGATCCACTTTCAGCCAAGATCAACAACCAAGAACTGCGTGCAATGCTTAAGTTTATTTCCGTATTAGTGTTAAGTTTCGATTTAAATGTTCTAGACTCAATTCAATTCAAATGTCTGTTGCATTGTGCTTATTTTTTTAAGTAGAATCTCAGATCAAGACTTGTTCAATCTTACATTCAAAGTTTGATACAAGATCATAAAAGCTAAACCATAAAATAAATATATCAATCCAGCAGAGAAGCCAAACTTGCCCCAGTTTTCGGCCATTTCCTTCCAACAGCAGTCTTCAAAGTTCCAACAAGCTCTAAAGAAGATTTCAAGTTCTTCAGGAGTTTCCGCCTTCATACTTGACTTTTTTTGTGCGACGGCGCAGACGGTGGCGGAAGAATTGGGTATACCCACTTACTATTTCTTGACTTCTGGAGCTGCTTTTCTCGCGCTTTTTCTTTATCTCCCTGTTCTGCATAATTTGTATGATAAAAGTTATAAAGATATGAATGAGATTTTGCACGTCCCTGGAGTTCCACCGTTAAAGTCGTCAGATATGGTGACACCGTTGCTTGATCGAAGCTCCGCCGATTACATGGAATTTATAGAGGTGCCCAGATGTTTCCTAAGGTCTTCTGGAATTCTAATTAACACTGCTTGAAACTAGAGCTCTTGAGTCTATAAGAGCAGGGGATAAAATTTTCTGTAACACTGACACATTCCTAAACTTTTAAAAATATCATAGAATTCTTAAATCTTTTGAAAATGTCACTGACATTTTTTTTGTTACTAGTTTAGCACTGACACATTCATCGATAAAACAAATTTAATAAAACAAATTTAATACATTTATTAATACTGTTATATATATATATTACATTTTACATCTATTAATATTATTACATTTAAATCATTAAAAAAGATGGTATTATATATTATAATATATTTGGATAACTTGAAACAAGTTAAAAATGTTCAAAATTCAATTGGTTATAATTTTATATTACACCTCATTACAAATTGAAAAATCAATATATAACTCATTATTTAAAGATCCACATTACTAATAATTAAAACATATAACATTCATTCATCTTTTAGTGGATAAATTTATTTTAATATTATATAACTGTAATATTTTACTTATATATTATTTTTAAATTATTTTATAGTTAAACTATTAAAATAGTTTCCTAATAAAAGTTAAACTATTAGAATTGTTTAGTCAATATAAGCACTGTAGAATTAAAATAAAATTTCTAACTAAAAGAATTAATTAAAATTATAAACGTTTGGTTTGTTTTTATAAAATTGATTATTATTCATTTTATTGGATTTTAAGTCTAATTTTTTAATTGATATTTACATAATTAATTTCAATTTTAATGATTAGATACTGTCATTGTCAGTGGTATATAGATAAAGAAAAAGGTTACAGTGCTATATGGATAAATAATTTAAAACAACTGTTATTTATGAATAATATAGGCACTGACAATGCTATTGGACAGGTTAGAGTGAAAACCAAGAAGGTTAAGAAGCAAAATCGGAGTGTGAGGCGGAGTGGGGAGATCAGTTTTAGAACGGAGGAAGATAGTGCGAGTGCTTGTGTTCATCCGCAGACTGACAAGTTTTCATCGATCGACGGCATTGGCTGTCCGTCGTCGGAATCTACGATTAATAGAAATAAATTAATAAATAATTATATAAAAGTACTGCTATATACAAAATTTAAAAGTTGTCAGTGACATATTCTTATAGAATTTAAAAGGAATGCTAAAAAAAGTAGAAGTTTAGTCTGACACCGTTAGGATGGACAATTATCTCGAAATATTTGGAGTGAACCGTAAGGACTAAAAATGTATTGTCGTTTTCGACATAAATTGTTGGTAGATGAGAATGGATAGAAACCAAGAGATAATTGTTCATCCTAACGGTGTCAGACTAANACGTGCTTCCCGACAGTCTTCCAGCACCAACATTCACTTTAGAGGATTTGGAAGCTGTCGTTAGGAAGGTGGTACTGGAAATTAAGTCGGAGAAAAGTGGAACAGTACCACCGGCTGTATCCAGCCCTGTTCCCAGAAGCAGAGGCTATGAGAGTGATCCTGACGAACGCAGTACTGATGAAGAGGAAATCATCAGGCGTGGCGTCACAACGAGGAGGCCTAGATATCGATCTACTCCTCCCCCTCCGGCCAGAGCTCTAACTCCCGCTCCTGGAAATGACCAGGAGCAGATGCAACAACGAATAGATGAGCGCACCAGGGAGTTAGAGAATATGCGTGCATTGAAGGATTGCGAACCGAATCTGGGACGCAATCCTGGTTTATTTAACAGGGCCATGGAGGCTCCTATCAGGCGAAGTAAGGATGACGATTGGTGATATAATTTACATGCTGTCCAAACGTCATCCCAGCAATCTGAACGCATATCAGCCGCCTTTGAGAGATTTGATGCTCCCCTTTTCTGAGAAAATATGAGCAGCAGTCCAAGATCAGCATTATCGCAACCCCGAGGGGTTGCCGACATTTCGTGGCGATGGTGATCCGATCGATCATGTCGCTGATTTCGAGTTACGAATGGGAACGGTTCGGGCCTCTGATTCGCTAAAGTGTCGCATCTTCGCGGCATGATTACAAGGCGATGCCCGAACATGGTTCAAAAATCTGCCAGCCCGATCCATACAGTCGTATGGCGGGTTTATTTTGGCTTTCTAAGAGCAATTCGCTCCAAATGTAGGACCGCCTCGAAGCAGGCAGGAACTATATAAGCTAAAATATATCCCGGCGAAAATGAGTCTTCGGTCCTTTATGGAGAAATTCAACAGGACCGCCCGGGGCATCAAACTCGAGCTCCGGGATAAAATCAATATTCTACAGCAGGTCATAGGACCGTGCGGCCTTTCGGCCAGTTTGGTGAAGAGCCCACCATCTACCTTGGGAAAACTTCTTCAGAAAATCAACAAGTATATTAAGGTAGATGAACCGCTGGGGCTTGGTTATCGGAAGCCTAGCGGGAATTCTGAGCCCGCAAGTGATCATAGGGTTTCATACCTGAAGAAACAGTCGCGAGAAGTAGCGGTTGTGAGTGAAAAAGACGTCCCCCCGAAGCAGAAGGACAATCGGGTGTATTGCGAGCTTCATCATAATCCCGATCACCCGACCTTGAAGTGCCCGCTGTTGAAATAGACAGTAGAGGCAATGAGTAAAGAAAGCCCGACCGTAACGGTCAGAAGGGCAAGCGAGCGGAATCCCCCCGAAGGGGCCATCAAGGTGACGATCATCACAGGCCGTGGGGAAGAGATAATCGGGGACAACCCCGAAATTACAACGATCGGACGGAGGACCGAAGGTCTCCTCCGCCAGAGCAAGAAAGAGGCCAACACGATCGTGAGAACCGTGGTCAGAGACGAAGAAGAAGATGGCGGGCCCGTGGCGGTAGAGCCCAGCAGAATGATGGTGGGAGACAGGAGCAGGCTGCTCCCCCACCTGTTGAAACTGGTGCCCAACCTCCTCGAAATGGGGCGGCACCTAGAGAAGTGGCCGGAGATATTTATGTTATCTCGGTGGATTGAGAATAAATGAATCGGTCCGGGACCGAAAGAGAACAGCGCGCAGAGACTCTGCTGAGAGCTCCGAATCTGTGGCGCTGGTAAAATATGATCCCATGGATCGGTCCTCCTTCTTCAGAGAGGACATCACTTTCACCCCGGCTGATCGGGAAGGGATCATTAATCCCTGCGACGACCCCCTCACCATTACAGGGGTCATCGGGAATCGCCGTGTCAGCAGAATCTTGGTGGACACTGGGGCCTCGTGCAATCTGATGAAGCGCGAGGTCGCTGAAATGTTGGGAGTAGCTGCTCACGATCTGCCGATCGCCAACATAACTCTTTGGTCGTTCGACCAAAGAAGTGTTATTCCGTGTGGGAAGATGTTATTCCCCGTTACCCATGGAGTGCCATCCAAGGACCGATCTGAAGATATGGAATTCATTATTGTTGAAGTCGACTTGGCTTACAACGCTATTATCGGACGGACCGGCCTGAGTAAGTTTGAGGCGGTCCCTTCTACTTATCATATGATGCTCAAGTTCCCTTCCATTCATTGAGTTATTTCTATTAAGGGGGATCAGAAGGAAGCTAGACAATGCTACATGAGCTAGTGCCGAACGTTGGCACCAATTAAGAGGGCCAGGGTGGATCTGCTGGAAGAGCTGCCACACCCGAGGCAAGCAATGGAACCCGCAGGGTTCAAATTGATTAATCTGGTAGAGGATGACTCAACCAAGACAACTCGCATCGGGGCTCATCTAGCCCCTGACTTTGAACAAGAACTGATCCACCTGCTGAGAAGCCACGTGGATATATTTTCTTGGACCACGGATGATGTTCCGGGGATTGACCGATCCGATAGTGAACATCGGATCAATACTGAGCCTGGAACGAAGCCTGCTAGGCAGAAAAGGAGACGCTATTCTCCTGAGAAGATCGAGATCATCCGGGCTGAAGTGAATAAGCTGCTACGGTCGGGATTTATAAGAGAAATCCACTATACTGAATTGGTTGCAAACCCAGTGGTGGTTTCCAAACCGGACGGGAAATGGCGAATGTGCATCGATTTTACCGATGTGAACAAAAGGTGTGAGTCAGATCCTTTCCCGTTACCGCACATCGACCGACTGGTAGATGCTGTTTCTGGTAGTACCATGGATGCTTTCTCTGGGTATTACCAGATCTTCTTGGCTGAAGAAGATCAGAAGAAATCATCATTCATGACCGAAGATGGGGTTTTCTGTTATGTGGTTATGTCCTTTGGCTAAAAAATGCTGGAGCAACATACCAAAGGTTGGTCAACAGAATCTTTAGAGAGTTGATTGGCCATATGATGGAAGTGTATGTTGACGATATGATTGTAAAATCTATGAATGATGAAGACCATCCTTCTTATTTGTCTCGTTGTTTCGAAGTATGCCGAAAATATAAGCTCAAACTAAATCCAAACAAGTGCTGCTTCGGGATTCGAAGGGGAAAATTCTTAGGATATTATGTTTCAGAGAAAGGCATAGAGGTTAACCCTGAGAAGGTGCAAGCTATCATTGATATGCAACCTCCGAGAAACAAAAGAGAATTTCAAAGGCTTACTGGCCGACTAGCCGCGCTGAGCAGGTTTATTTCGAAATCCACAGACCGAGCCTTACCTTTTTTCAGAGTGCTAAGAAAAGCAAGCCATATGGATTGGACCGAAGAATGCGATCGGGCCTTTTCCGAGCTGAAGACTTATTTAAGCACTCCCCCGGTGATGGTAGTCCAACTTGTGATGAACCTTTGGGGTTATATCTTGCGGTGTCCGAAGTTGCCGTCAGCGCAGCTCTGGTGGCCATACGAGATGACATTCATAGACCTGTTTATTATGTCAGTCATTCTCTAGTATGTGCTCAAACCAGGTATTCCACCTTGGAGAAATTCATGCTAGCTTTGAAGAAAGCTGTATCCAAGTTGAAGCATTATTTCGAAGGCCGAACGGTCTATGTTTATACGGATCAGCCTCTGAAAATACTCCNTCTGAAGACCTGGAATTCATTATCGTTGAAGTCGACTTGGCTTACAACGCTATTATTGGACGGACCGGCCTGAGTAAGTTTGAGGCGGTCCCATCTACTTATCACATGATGCTCAAGTTCCCCTCCATTCATGGAGTTATTTCTGTTAAGGGGGATCAGAAAGTAGCTAGACAATGCTACATGAGCTCGTACCGAACGTTGTCACCAGTTAAGAGGGCCCGGGTGGATCTGCTGGAAGAGCTGCCGCACCCGAGACAAGCGATGGAACGCGTGGGGTTCAAATTGATTAATCTGGTTGAGGATGACTCAACCAAGACAACTCGCATCGGGGCTCATCTGGCCCCTGACTTTGAAAGAGAACTGATCCACCTGCTGAGAAGCCACGTGGATATATTTGCTTGGACCCCGGATGATGTTCCGGGGATTGAGCGATCCGATAGTGAACATCAGATCAATACTGAGTCTGGAACGAAGCCTATTAGGCAGAAAAGGAGACGCTATTCTCCTGAGAAGATCGAGATCATCCGGGCTGAAGTGAATAAGCTGCTACGGTCGGGATTTATCAGAGAAATCCACTACACTGAATGGGTTGCAAACCTAGTGGTGGTTTCCAAACCGGACAGGAAATGGCGAATGTGCATCGATTTTACCGATGTGAACAAAAACTGTGAGTCAGATCCTTTCCCGTTGCCGCACATTGACCGACTGGTAGATGCTGTTTCTGGTAGCACCATGATGAGTACCATGGATGCTTAAATATAAGCTCAAACTAAATCCAAACAAGTGCTACTTCGGGATCCGAAGTGGAAAATTCTTAGGATATTATGTTTCAGAGAAAGACATAGAGGTTAACCCTAAAAAGGTGCAAGCTATCATTGATATGCAACCTCCGAGAAACAAAAGAGAGTTTCAAAGGCTTACTAGCCGACTAGCCGCGCTGAGCAGGTTTATTTCGAAATTCACAGACCGGGCCTTACCTTTTTTCAGAGTGCTAAGAAAAGCAAGCCATATGGATTGGACCGAAGAATGCGATCGGGCCTTTTCCGAGCTGAAGACTTATTTAAGCACTCCCCCGGTGATGGTAGTCCAACTTGTGATGAATATTTGGGGTTATATCTTGCGGTGTCCGAAGTTGCCGTCAGCGCAGCTCTGGTGACCATACGAGATGATATTCATAGACCTGTTTATTATGTCAGTCATTTTCTCAGATCTGCAGAAACCAGGTATTCCACCTTGGAGAAATTCATGCTAGCTTTGAAGAAAGTTGTATCCAGGTTGAAGCATTATTTCGAAGGCCGAACGGTCTATGTTTATACGGATCAGACTCTGAAAATACTCCTTAAACAAAAGGACTTGAATGAGAGATTAGCAAAATGGGCTATGAAACTCAGCGCTATGTATCTGGAATTCCTGCCCCGAAAGGCGATCAAAGCTCATGTTCTAGCCGGTTTTGTGGTTGAAATGACCCGATCGGCCATTTATCTCAACAAGGAAGATGATCGATGGACGATCTACGTAGATGGATAAACCTTCGGGGGAAGAGTAGCGGACATTACCCTGACAACGGTACAAGGTGATCTTATTCATTCCGCAGTCAAGTTTTCCTTTGCTGGAACAAATAATGTGGTAGAATATGAGGCAGTATTGTCAGGAATGACCTTGGCTCGAAAAATGGGAGTTAGCAGAGTGCGAATGTTCTCAGACTCGAAGTTAGTAGTGGAAAAATTCGCAGGGAGATTTGAGACTTACGATCCGATGATGAGGTTGTATTGCGCTAAAGTTCTGGAGTTATCCAAGAAGTTCAATGAGTTCTCTCTCGACCATGTGCCACGAGAACAAAACAAGGTTGCCGACGCACTCGCCAGATTGGCTTCGGGCATACCTGACATAGAGCCGAGCACAATTTCGGTCCACGTTCAGGACCGACCTTCAGTCGAGACTCCCGTGACCGAACAATCTATTGAAGAGATCGTGGCTTTATGTCATGAACTCCAGGGCTTGAATATTGATGCTACTGAATCCCCAGGAGAACCCAATTGGATGGACTCCTTTATTAAATACCTCTCAAACGGATATCTCCCTGAAGATAAATCTGAAGCCAGGAAAATAGAGGTCCGAGCTAAGAGATTCATCTTAGTCGACGGACGCTTGTTTAAAAAGAGTTTTGAGGGCCCGCTTCTGCGATGTTTATCTCCTATTNTTATGAGCCAAGCTTAGCCAGTGAAACCTAAGGGACTTTAATAGAACCAAGGTTCGGCGAAAGCCCGTAAAAACTCATAATTAACGCAGACTACGCCTATTCAATTAAGTAATGATTCCAAGGACGGAATAAGAGTGACCCATACACCATGTAAAACGACTGATCCAATCAAAATTGACGTAAATAAACTAAATATAACGTCTGGGACCGATGGTTGACACCCTGTAAGTGTCCCCGATCTTATACTTGTTAGTTTATTCTGAAGTTAAGATAAACTACTTCGTTAAGATAAAACTTATTAGTTTATTCCGAAGTTAGTTATATCAGTTTACTCTGGTAATCAAAACAACTAAAGCTGAAGGAAAATGGAGGAAAATCTTATATTAAACAAAAAAGAACGGCAGATACAAAGTAATATCTAAGATCTAACTAATCTGCCATTCTTCTTTGTCTTCTGCTTCGGGCTCCTGGGTTCGGTCCGGTTGGCGAGCCGCTTCAACTCTTCCTCTTGATCGACCACCTTCTAGTTGACCGTTTTCTCCATCTCTTCAAAGAGATAGAAGAAAGGGTCCTCTTCCAGCACAGGCTCTTCCAAAGTTGGAATGACCTGAAACTTGCCATCCTTCTCCAGTGGCTCGATCGCCTTCCATCGCTCGTCCAAAGGGGAAAGCCCGAACTGCTGAATAACTTGCTCGCGCATGTTATCCAAATACTTCGCAGTATAAACCCCATGTATGTTATCCGCCAAAGCGAATAACAAAGGGGACTGGGCAAACCCCAGAACTGCTTCCCGGACCGAACCTTCGGTCGAAGTGCGGACCCTCGTCAATTCTTCCTCCAAGGTTGTCTTTTCTTCTTGGGCCCGAATGAGAAGCTCGTTCAGCTTGTTCCTCTTCTCCTGGGCCCGACCTTGGACTTCGTTGAATTCGTTATCTTTGGCCCGCAGCTTGGCCTCCAGGTCATCTATCCGCCCCTGAGCTGCTTCCCCTACCTTCTCCAGCTCAGCGACTTTTTCTGCTAAGAGGGAGACCTCCGTCTATGCTCTTAGCAGCTTATTGTCCAATCGGTCACGGTCCTCCCGTACGGTGACCAATTCCCCATGCTTGATCTTAACTTGCCTTTTCGCAAGGTCAAGTTGGTCTTGGACTTTATGGGACACAACGCTATCACCTTGGTATTTCTCCATGGTTATAGCAGTTGTAAAAGCTTTCCTCAACATCTGCAAAAGACCACACATTGTTAAAAATGAAGCTTCGGGCCTCCAATTTAAGACAAAGCTTCGAACCGGCGGCAGAGAGACGTTCGGCTTAAGCTGAGGGCCGGGGAGAACCTTCTCCACGGGAACGACTCCCTGCAGCAACAAAGTAATAGTCTCAGTGTTAATAAAAGAGCTGTTACCGATTTGATAGAGACTGGATAAGCTCAAAGAACGAATCTGAGCCTTTATCACCTCCTCTACAACTCCAAATACCCGAAACGCAGGTCCTTCTCCGCTTGAGGACTGCCCGGCGCAGCGAAGGGTCAACGTGCCCGCGCTGGTTGTTTGGATCGGGGGGTTCCCTGACCCCGAAGGGACCACCGTGNGTTCCTCTTCTCCTGGGCCCGACCTTGGACTTCGTTGATTTCGTTATCTTTGGCCCGCAGCTTGGCCTCCAGGTCATCTATCCGCCCCTGAGCTGCTTCCCCCACCTTCTCCAGCTCAGCGACTTTATCTGCTAAGAGGGAGACCTCCGTCCTTGCTCTTAGCAGCTCATTGTCCAATCGGTCACGGTCCTCCCGTTCCGTGACCAATTCCCCATGTTTGATCTCAACTTGCCTTTTGGCAAGGTCAAGTTGGTCTTGGACTTTCTGGGACACAACGCTATCACATTGGTATTTCTCCATGGTAATAGCAGTTGTAAAAGCTTTCCTCAACATCTGCAAAAGACCACACATTGTTAAAAATGAAGCTTCGGGCCTCCATGTTCCATGTTAAGCCAAAGTTACCTTAGATGTGAGGTCGAGGAAGCTTTCCATAATATCTTCCCCAGATACGTCCGCTTGGACTTTATCTTGGTTCTGCTCCCCAAAAAGGCGGAAGTCCTTTACAAAGGCACTCCGCCATGAGGATAACTTCCTCCCCTTGCTGAACCTGTCCAACAGGTCTAGGGCAACTCCCCAATCGGAGTTTGTCTTCGGGCCCTGCCCAGGTTCCTTCAGGACGATCCCCTTATTGGGGACCGGAGTGCGGCCCCCCTTCTTCAGCCTCTTCGGCTCCTGTGGGGCTTCCACTTCGGTCACCCTCTTCCCTTTTTCTAAGTGGACCGGCGGCAGGGAGACGTTCGGCTTAAGCTGAGGGCCGGGGAGATCCTTCTCCACGGGAACGGCTCCCTGCAGCAACAAAGTAATAATCTCAGTGTCAATAAAAGCGGTATTACCGATTTGATAGAGGTTGGATAAGCTCAAAGAATGAATCCGAGCCTTTATCACCTCCTCTACCACTCCAAATACCCGAAACGCAGGCCCTTCTCTGTTTGAAGACTGCCCGGTGCAGCGAAGCGTCAACGTGCCCGCGCTGGTTGTTTGGATCGGGGGGTTCCCTGACCCTGAAGGGACCACCGTGCCCCCCGTTGCTGACTCACTTGCTTCAGCGCTGCCCGATGCTTCCCTTTGTCCCTCAGAAGGACGGACCGAAGTAGCTGCCATACGTTTAAAACGTGCGCTCGGCATCGTCTCAGTTGAATCTGCAAAACAAATACATAAGGATCAAGAAAGATTAAAATGTAAACACTATTTCATACCCGATCCTTCTGATGGATCTGAATCTGAACTAGAAGAAAAAATCCCCTTCGGGGCTGGGGCTCCGGTCCTACCCACAACACCCATCTCTATTAACCTTCTATCCCGAAGCAGATCTATTCGCTTAAGGCGTGCTTCAGGAGGGGGGAATATCGCAAGTGTATTTTGTTGGGGTTGCACAGCGGAAGTTATGAAATCGAGGTATTGGTGATGCAAATATGATAAATAAATAGACATCAAAATTTAACTTGGTTCACCCAAAACTGGGCTAGTCCACGGGTCCCACCAGAGAAACTTCCACTATTACGAATAGTAGGTATATAAAGAGAATCTACCCTAGATAAATATCTAGAATAAAAATTACCCAAAATAGGCGGTAAAATAGTGTTGACCCAACACTCCGACTACCCCTCAACTATTTTGAGACTCCCCTGAATATTTAGGAAATATTCCTAAATATTACACACTCTTCCGAAAACTTTCCGGAAACACGATTAGAAAAGAAAACGCTTCTTTTCTAATCCTTCTTTTCTCTCTACTCTATGCTCTCAATACAGAGATGAAGGCTGTGGGATGATGGGATGATTGAAAGGAGGCAACAATGCCATCCTTTTATAGGAGCAGGGGAGGAAGAACCTCCCCCGGAAGATGCTGGATTGGCCATCAATCCCAGCCCTCAAATTTGACCACGTGTTCTCTTTTTTTTATTTTCTTTTATGTGGGCCCCACATTAAATGTGGAGGGACCCACCCTTCAATTCTCCCCCTCCCGACACATGGAAGAATCCACCATCCCAGCTGCAGCTCGGCAATATTCAAAGTTTGATCTTGACAAAACCTTTGTCATCATATCTGATCCATTCTCCTCTGTATGAATTTTCTCTAGCCGTAACAACTTCTTCTCCAACACCTCGTGAATCCAACGATATCGAACATCAATATGCTTGGACCTCGAGTGAAACGAAGCATTCTTTGCTAGATGAATCGCACTTTGACTATCACAGAATAGCTGATAATTCTGCTGATCAATACCGAGTTCTTTCAAGAACTTCTTCAACCACAGTAACTCTTTGCAAACTTCAGTTACTTCAATAAACTCGGCCTCTGTTGTCGAAAGAGCAACACACTTCTGGAGTTTTGATTGCCATGCAACAGCTCCCCCTGAAAACGTAATCAGGTATCCAGATGTAGACTTCCTCGAGTCAACATCTCCTGCCATGTCAGCGTCTGTATATCCAACCAGTATTGGATCACTTTCTCCAAAACGCAAACGCATTTTAGAGGTTCCACGTAGATCCCTAAGGATCCACTTCACTACAACCCAATGCTCCTTGGTCGGTTTCGATAGAAAGCGACTCACAACTCCAACAGAGTGAACAATGTCCGGTCGCGTACATGTCATGGCGTACATCAAGCTTCCAACTACAGAAGCATATGGCACCGTAGCCATCTCGTCATCCTCCTTATCCGCAGGAGGGTTAGAACTCAATCTAAAGTGATTAGCTAGGGGACAACTAACCGCTTTAGACTTGCCCATGTTGAACCTTTGAAGTACTTTCTCAATGTACTTCTCCTGTGACAATCATAACTTTTTGGCATTCCTGTCTCTAATGATCTTCATGCCAAGAATATGCTCTGCTGGTCCCAAGTCTTTCATCGCAAAAGACTTACTCAATTGCTGCTTCAACTCAGCAATCCTCAAACAGTTTTGACCAACAATCAGCATGTCGTCCACGTACAACAATAGTACGATAATATCATCTTCAGAAAACTTCTTCGTGAAGACACAGTGATCTGAAGTAGTCTTCATGTAGCCTTGCTCACCCNCCTTGTATCACCTCTGCGATTGGCAATCAAGCCCGAGGGGCTAGTGATGAGAACTCTAGGACCGGGTACCTTGTGATGGGTAAGGCCCAGCAACGGTTGGGCCAATTCAAATGGCGAAAATGAATTCCTACAGCCCACTTACACTTCTAAAGAAGAGCGGCCCGATGTTCAACTTGAGGACCGAAGCTGACCTTAACGAAATAAAGCGTTTTCTGCCAGCTGGCACCTGGGTTCGGTCCGAGCGGTTACAGAACGGTTACGATTCACGTTTACCACTTTTCGGACCTTCCCACGTTTACCACGCTTCGGGCCCGATCACGCAGGCCACTCCTCGGTCCCGACCTTGTTTTACATCCCGCGATAACAACCTCTAACAAACCTGTCAGAGGCGGTTACGGAGCGTGATTTACACACGCTATGAACTCTATAAATACAGGGCAAGACAACGGAAATAGCAGGACCCTTTGGACGCGGAAGAACAAGCTGTTACCCTGTCGGAATTCTTACCGCTTTCTTTACCTTGTCATTTTCATTAGTCTCTCTTGTATTGACTATGAGTTATTTCATTAGTGAACAGGCTAAGAGCATAATCTGCTCTTAGTCGAGTGGTTTTCACCCCATTTCATGGGGTTTCCACTATACATCACTGTGCATTTATTTATTTCCAGCTTTTGATCGTCTTCCACATTTAAAACAAATCAGAACCGAGTTCGTTTGTTGAACGAACCGGACGACTGTTGGTACCCCTAAAAAGGGACCATAACAATATTATTTTAAACAAAAATTAATTTCTGTAAATAGTGAGGCAATAGTCATCCTAACAACAGAAGCAACACCCTGAAAAGACGAAAAGAGACGGTGAAAAAGAAGGACTCAACACAAACGTCACATGGGTAGTTGGTTATCTACGTGACTCATTGTAGCGTCGTTCTGGAAGATCTCCTCAACCCGAGGAAATAGTTTATGTTCTTTCACACGTAGATAATTGTTTGCCATATTTTTTAATGAATATAAATCGCATAGAAGAAAGTAGATGTCAACGTCGATTCTTCTTGGACGGATCAACGCTGAATCGATTCCATCTTTTGAGTTCATTGTGAAGATCGTTATCTTCTCCTTCTGTAAATTTAGTATACCGTCCATGAAATTTAGTATACCATCCATGAAATCCAGTAGATAGGAGAATGAAATCCGTACTTTGAACTTTTCTGAAACGTAGAGATCTAAATCCTCAACGACGATCACCAATTTGCTTCTGGTTTGCAAGAGAAGCATGTTTAATTCAACGTCGTCAGATATTAAGCGCATGACATCGTACTTATGCTGACTGGCTCTCATTTTCAATCTGAACGACGGTCGAGCCGAGCTGAGCCCACCCCACCCCGCCATTTATGATTCAAAGCTCTTTAAGGGTGTACGCGGCCGACAGGTGGGAAAGTAAAATTGCAAATACGCTGAGGAAGGGAAAGAGAAAATGAACTACACTATTTGTGTGAATAAAAGAATAATTCCCAAATCTGACAATACACGCTATTTTAGTGATGTAAATGTTGTTCAATGTTAAATTTATTAAGAAAAAAAATCAGTAATAGTTACATAAAAATAAAATCTGACACATTCATGTTTATAAAAAAAACTAGTCAATCAATGGTAAAATGAAAAAGAATATTGTGTCAATTGTAATTTTACAAAATGTAATAATTTAGTATTAGTTATGAAAACAACTTTTTTGACAGAGTTACTATTACAATTTAGCCAAATCTGTTAATTGCAAAACTATAATAATAAATAATGTATGAGTGAAATGGTTGGAAGTTGAAGCAATGGTGTGAGTGAATATGGTTGGAAATTGATGCAATTCAAGTATGTCTTATTCAAGTATGGCTATTAAGATTTGTGAATAGTTTGTGAATGTTTTCAATTCGTTTTTGTATATATTTGCCCTTTTAAATTATAATATGAACTATTTTCTAACTACAAAACAAGTTAAATAAAAATTAGAATGAACACAAGTATGTTCAAGAACATTTCAATTTGAGTATTTTTATAATATTTTCGACATCAAAATGAATGAACAAATTCGAACACGAATTCAAACACAAAGCAAACATATCAAACACAATTGAACTTGAAACATGAATACATATACAAACACGAACAAGAAAACCAACACGTATGAACCTTGTTTTTGTTGGTTAGTTCCCATGTTAATAGATCCTGAATGTCAAGAAAAATATGTAATCAAGACTATTTGACACTTATTACTAGCTAAACTCAAATGGAGCTCATCACGGTTCACGAAATTTGAGCTTAAACTCGAGTCTTAACGGATTTGATTTGAAAATCGAGAGGTTTGTAGATTGATTCAATTCGTCAATACACCTAATCTAACCCATTCGGGCTAACCTATAAGTCGGGTTGGACTAATGCTCAAACCCGAAGATCGACCTATTAACATATATAAATTAATAAATTTTTTAAATAAAAGTTTAGATTATTCAACATATTTCTTTTTTTAGTAAAATAAAATTCATTTGTAATTAAGAATATTATATGCTTATTTTAAATTTAATAATTTTTACGATAAAATCATTTAAAGTAGTATATTTAAGAGTATTGCTGTTTTTTGATGATGTAATTATGAATTTATGATACGGTTGCATTAATTTGTATCCCGTTGTAATTTACCCTTTATGTGTATGTTTTACTAAAAATCATTTTCTGTATTGTCATGAGAAAGAAGCGATGGCAGCTGCTGGGAAATGTTTTCTCGTCACTGGCCCTCCGGTAATGGTCTTTTTACCTTTTTGTGTGCATATTTTGCCGTAATTCGTTCAAGCTTCTTCTGCGTTTGAATGATGAGTTTTTTTACTTTCATATCCGCAGGGTGTGGGAAAAACCACTCTAATAATGCGAGTAATCGAAGCCCTGAAACAATCCAACCCCACCTTAAAGATTCAGGGTTTTTATACTCGTATGCCACCAAAATTTCAATCTATTGTGCTAGAATTTATCAATTTTGGGTCATGGATATTTTAAAATTGATGGGTTACTTACTCAAATTTCAAGCATTTTTTGTATGTTAATTTGGAAAACACTTGTTAATTTGTTTGTGATTTTCTAGGTGAGTTGAGAGAAGGGGCTGAAAGGGTAGGTTTTGAAGTAGTTACTCTAAATGGGAGTAGAGGTCCTCTTGCATCCACCAAATTTTCTAGGTAATCATCTTATTTCTTGGTTCGAAACATTATTTTTATGTTTAAGTGTTTGATTTAATGTGTTTTTTGCCGCCTGAGAGACGAATTCACATACTGGTTTCGCTCTTTCCATTGGATTACAAGCTGTTTTACCCTTTGGAAATATCAAGCTTTATGTATCTATGTCAATTGCAGTCAGGGTCAAAGTCAGGTATCTCAAAGATGGCCTTTTGTGGGAAGATACAAGGTAGACGTATCATCATTTGAATCAGTAGCATTGCCTGAGTTGCAGGTGATTGAAATATATATATTCCAATGTTTTCTATAGATTTTATGTTTCTAGATCTTGTAATACGGTGAATCGTGTAATTTACGTTTGATTCAGGTTAAGGAAGAAACTGATTTGTTCATTATTGATGAAGTGGGTAAAATGGAGCTGTATAGTTCATCATTTTCCCATTCTTTATTGAAAGTTTTGGATTCAAATATCCCTCTCTTGGCATCTGTACCAGTTCCAAGATCCGGCTACGACGTTCCGGGAGGTATTTTATATCCAAATGCTTCTTAAATATTTTACGCAAATGATTTGGTTCTTTCAAATGCAGTTGCAAGATTGAAGAATCATCCAGGGACTACAATCTACACCCTCAACACTGGTAATAGAGATAGCATTACAAGGCAAGTACATTCTCAGTTTGTGTACTTGTTTCAGAATCCTTAGAAGTGCTAATCATGATCTATTAACCTTTGAATGAGTGTCTGTCCTAAGGACACTACCCGACATTTTTGAGCCATTCATGGCCATTTATGAAACTAAGGGATACAAAGGGGCGAGCCTGTTCTTCAGTAAGCTGTCTAGACCATGACACTCGCCCCCCAAAATCGGCTCCTGGTCCGAAACACTTAAACTGCCCGAAAAACACCGTCCTGTCACAAAAGGATGTACAAATTTACGATGAATGCTAGTGAACCATATTGTAAGAAGACTTACATTTGTCTATGTTTATCACCCCAATCGTACCATCCTCTTGGAGTAATGATGTTCTCCATATAAGTATAAGCAAACACAACTCTCGAAAATGGGCCCCATGCCCGACCCAAATAAAGTTCTCCGGATCCGGTAACTTTACAATTGACAAATGAGAATCCAGTTTCTTCAAGGACAGTCTCCCTTTTCTGTGCAGTTAAGGCTCCATAAGTATTAGTTTTAGCATGAAGATGACAGTTTTGGTACAAGGATAACCCATTCCCGAATATGAAATCCACAGATCCTTGAATATAACAGTTTTTAAAATAATGCCGCCCCTTATGATCATAAAGAGTGTCTTGTGCTCCGATGAATTTACAGTTTATGAATGCTGCCATGTCAGCCGATATACGAAGCGCCACCGCTTGCTTCCCTTTAGCTCCAGCAGGCGGTGATGGTGCTTTGTTCTGATGAAGAAGTGATTTTGTTAATCTTTTCATTTGGAAATAAAAAGGGTATAAGGTTGACCTTGAAAGTGATGTGTTTTGCTATGAAATAAGGAGCATTTACTGCGAATGTTGCTGATCCAAAAGTACCCAAAACCTGCCCATTTCGGCCATTTTTATCAGCTGTGTCGTCCCAAATGATCATTGTTTTATTAGAAACAGATCCTTCAAGCGTAATATACGCCATTGTAGGAGGTATTTCAATCTTTTCCCTGTAAAATGCCATTAAGAACTGAAATGTGATCTACTTCTCAACTTATTAAAACTCGAATTTCTGTAAGTCTTGGAAGGAAGAAAAACACTAAACTAGGTGGATTTTTAGATAAAAAAACATGTACAAATGTGGAATGAATGTTTACCTATAAGTTCCTGGAGCAAGAGAAACAACCACCCTGCAAAGATTGTGAAGTGGAATTGAATGAAAAGCCTCTTTCAATGAAGTGAAATTTCCTGTGTTTGGATCTTTGTTAACTTTAATAAGTGTGCAGGGTTTGAATTTGTTGTTAGGGTGTTTCTGCTTCTGTTTCTTGTTATGGAGTCTGGAATCACAGATTCCACAGAATATCAATAACATCATTACTGCAATCCTTACAAACATTGAGAAAACAGAGAGACGAGGTGATAATTGATTCTGGGAAGTAAAGAAAAGAGCAAGTGATAGTTTTGGGAAAGAAGCGTGGTGTTAAGTTATCGAAGCTACAAAATAGTAATCATGGCTGCTTGCATCTATTTAAATGGAATAGACGTCAACCTAATTATTTCACTTTCTCTCCACTATACCCCCCATGAGCTTTTTATCTATAAAACCAGTTTTCTCAACTTGATTCTTATTTAATTTAATAAACAATATAAAATTTAATAATAATTAATAAATACAAAGTGCATTCAATTTCAGGTTATAGTGCATTTGTGTTGCCAATGATATTTGAGTTATTGGGTCAAACATGTATTAAAAACGTGTTCATAAGAACACAGACTGAAACTTCTATTAATTCAAAATATATCTTTAGATTGGTTATATATAACACTTGTGTTTACCAATTCATCTTTGATTAACTAACACAACATTGGTTCTTTAATATGAAACTGGTACAAATCCTCCTTGTGGTCCATTAGATACCAAGTTTATGAATAATTAGTTAGTTAATTCCCCACTTTCCTCAAATTCCATTCAAAACCACTATATTTTAGTCAAACTCATCGCGAGAAGGCTATTATGAGTTTTTTTATCATCCAACTAGCATGATTTCAATTTTTAAAATATTTTTCCACTAAATAAAGACATTTAATATTTTTCTATCTAAATTAGCCTACTGCCCCCATTTCTAATCAAAAGCATTGTTTTTGGCAAAATATCGGTTGGTACGGGTTTTTTTCGGGTTGGGCCGGGTTTTTTGCGGGTTAGGTCGGATTTTATATTTAAAAAATAAAATATGAATATTTTATAATTTAATTTATTTTAATATTCTGGTACGGATCCGGTACATATCTGGTATACTTGAAACATATCCGGTATACCGATCCAAAGAGATTGTTCTGTATATCGACGGGTATCGGTATTTAAAACATTGATCAAAAGGTCATTTGTCCAAATTTAAATATTTTATCTGCCAAATTACTTTTCTAATGTTAGGGTAGGGTGCATGATTCGTATGCGAGTGTGCTAGATTTGTTATTTTATTTGAATTCAATTAAAGTGTGTAAATTGATTAATAAATAATTTTTATTATGTTTTATTTAATTTATGATCTATATGATCATATAAGAGCTCAAAATATTAGCTCTTTAGAATTTATATTAATCAATTTTTAAAGAGCTATAAAGAGCAAAGTAGATGTTTAAAGATGATCTTTATTTTGAAGATCAAAATAATTCAGATAGATCATATAGGTATATGATCTAGGACTGATCCTGGAAAAATTGATAAATAATCCAGTTTGCTCTAAAGAGCAAAATAGATCATATAGCTCTAAAGAGCTCTTATATTAATCAATTTTACAAAATAGCTCTTCAGTTAAAGTGTGTAAATTGATAAATAATCCTATTAGCTTTTATTATTTATCATTTTAGCTCTTCAGATTATTTTTAAAAACAAAATAGATGTTCCTGGGGACAAGTGCGCCCAAGTCATTGTCCGCATAAAGAAATTCTGAATGGAGATGTCAACGCCCATGAATATTGCAATGAATAGAGCGGAGAAGCATGTAGAAAGCCTAATGTATAGTATTGACCTCCAAAATTCTAAAAATGGTAAACATAATCTTCTCTATGTTTAATATTTGTGTTCTTGGTCCCCAAACTTTCAAGAATATTATCTAAAGAGCTAAAATGAAATCTTGCAACCATAAATTGAGCAAGTTCATCTATAAATGTCAAGCAAGTCATTCGATCATGATATAATCGATCTAAACCTTTCGTTCTCAGATCGATAAGCTCTCGATCGGTTTGAAGTGAAGGCAAGTGAGGATGCTCATTCTTCCATTCTTGTCCACCAACCCTACCAAATAATATTTATTAACCATTTACAAATTAATGTTTTTATAGAGAATAACAATAATATAATGAAAATTATTATAACATGCACCTTGGATTTAATGTGTGAGGTAAAACATGTAATGAAGTCAAACTTTGATCTATTCTCTATCGTAACTTTTCATGAACAACATTCCAAAATATATTTTCCTCATCAACTCTCTTTTTTGAAAGTTGTAGATTGTTTTCTTTAACTTTTTGCAACAAATAATCTCATAGTGAATATATCATGAAAAGACAAGATTTATTGGTATCACAAAGTCTAAGCATAGAGTAAATTGGATGGTAAATTCAAGAATACTATCAAGAAATTGATTTGTAATCACAATATTACCAATACCAATACCAATACCATGTGATCTATCTAATACCATATTATCAACAAATTGATTTGTAATCAAGAAATATGATCTATCCAATACCATATTACCAAAAGATCTAGCTTTCTAAGCTTTATCAATCTGAGATCAATCTAAATGACTCCATTAATCACTAACAACTAAAACTCTTAACTAACTTTTAACTATTTTGAAACGTCACGTCATCACAATAAGAAGCAAAGCGTGTCTCAGGTAAAGTCAAAAGTTTAAATTTGAAATATTTTTTAAACAAAACGAACCTTCAATGGTGACTCGTGATGAAATATTTTATCTTCATCATTTTCTCGGTACTCTAAATAATCTAACGACATACCATGTAAGTATCTTGATTTGATACTTTATTCTTTGAGGAACAAATATATTTCAAAAACAAATTTAACGTATGCACAATACATGGTGTTCAGAATATATGAAAATAAATAAAGTACAATTAGCAAATATAGATGTCATTAAAACTTACAAATTACAAATGAAATTAATTACCTTATGATATTTTTTTCTATAATTTCACCCGCGGTCTTACAAAATTTGACATTGTTCGTCACTATTTGTACAACACTTGATGCACCAAATTTTATGATACTCTTCTCCATTAATAAATCAATGAAAGTACCATCTTTATATTTAGACTCACAATTAATGGCATGTAAAAGCTGAATATCATTCTCATTCACGGCCATATAGTTTATCAATAGTTTTTTTGGGGATCTGTCCTCCCATCGGATACCAAAGTCACCACATTTTCCTCCCATGTACCTTTAAATGTACATACTACATTTTCAATTCGAGTTTTCTCTTTTTTTAGTAACATCGTTCTTAGAGCATTATATCTTGGAGGTTTGTAACCAATAATGTACGAAAAAATGAGAGAGTTAAAATAATAACTATTAATATGATCATGATGTTGTAATTTTAAATGTTCATGACAAAACCTGGAATTGTTTTTGCTTTAACAACTTCGAATGCCTCTATATAATCTGTATTTTGAGCAACATTGAATGGAACCAACCGAATAAAACAATCTAGATATCACTTCGTCCAATTTTTCCTTCATATGAGTTTGATAACTAAAAAGAGTATCTATATTAACTTAATTTTTTTTATCCCCAACAGTTTCTGAGCTTGTTCCAACCGAAGATGAATGGTTGGATGGCGATGTATTGATGAAACATGATCCAATGATACTGAGTTGAAGAGTTGAATTTTTTTTTCTCTCAAAGACATTGCAATCTTATCTATTTCTATCATTTCTGTAACTTCAGAAGAGCCTATCTTTGAACATTCTTCTATTCCAACTCTCGTCTTTAATAAGTAAGCTATAGTTCTAATATATGATATTGTAAATATTTTTTGACAAAAGATACATGTAACCTATCGGTTACCACCTTGGTCTGCACTTCTTTTACGTTTCAACATAAACTGCCATAAATGAAATTTAGGATCACTTTCTTTGACTTGCATTGAATCATCTTCACTCATGCTTGTCATATCTAAAACATTAAACAAGTAACTAGGAAATAAATCTGAAAAACATATATTTACCAAAATAATCAACATTTGCAGCAAACCACATAATTATAAGCGAGACAATAAGTCGTAAAGATTCCAAATAAGGAAACAAATTCCGTACCCTTCTATGGTTTTAACACGATTATTCTCAAGAACACCAGCGTTATTTAACTTGAAACACAAGAGAGAATAAAATTTTCAAAATACTCCATCATGTAGACACACACATTATGCTAAATTTTAGATATTGATTAGATTAATCAAGATTAAACCAACTTAACTTCTTGTTAGTCTGTACGTGGGATTGAAAAATTAGCATAAACCATCAAAAAGTTTAACAAAAACTAGGAAACGGGCTTAGAGAGAATGAATGATACCATAATATGACTAGGTACATTCTTCTCATAAAATCTTGAAGTGAAGGATTTGATATCACTGACAGAAGATAAATCACAAAGTCGAAATAAAAAAATGGGTTAAATTAGAGACACAAATAGAATGATGAACCTAATAAAGAAGTTCAATACCTCTAAGTAAATATAGACTTAATTTCTGAAAGTGCAGTTGCTTCTCTATCTTAATTTATGTAACAAACTGTTACTCCACTGTAATTTGAAGTAGATATAATGGGCAAGTAAACAATTTATACATAATCAAAATACGAATTGTGATACTAATCCGTTAGCTGTAGCATAACCAATCCCAGAGTTTGCTCATGTGACAATGCTAATCCTTTAGCTACAAACACCTGTGCATGAGTTAATTAGGTTTCATAAGAGATCTGAAAAGTGAAAACCTATTTGTAGTTGTAGCCGTTTACAAAGGAATTAGAGGAGATTACTTGGCAGCAAAGTTTGGGCGAATTTCTGGAATCCTTTCCAGAGGTAAAGAGAAATGTGCCTCACTCGACCCAACTTTGAAAAAACAAAACAATGTTTGTTCCACCGGATAAATTGATATATTTACGCACCCTTCCAAATTTGCGCACCCCACACCGGGTGCGGGGGGTGCATTGTAAGGCACGCACCCTCGCGAATCGTACAACACAACTAATTTCATTTTGGTTTCAAGTGTCATCTCCATCGATCGTGCCCAATTGTTGTAGTTCTTTCTGTTGGGGATTAATCACATGTGCAAACAATCTCGATAGGTTAAGTAGAACCTTTGAGTTAAAGCAAAGAGAAAACAACAACATAAGAAATTTAACGTGGAAACCCGGAATGGGAAAACCACGTGATCGGCGGAAACGACCAAATTCACTATCACTTAAGAAGATTACAACACACACACACGAAGAGGAAACTCGGAATACAAGAGTATTGAAGTATATGACAATGAACCCTAAGACCCCTTTATATAGATGAGGTGGTTGTGATAATTAAGGTAACTAACAAACATTCCTAATATTTGATCATATCTCCATATATGATTATTCATGATCAAATTATATATATGCGTCCATATATACTGATTTGAAATGATCTTGTTTTCTTTAATATCTTTTTCCATAATTGCGATATCTTAGACCAGTGGACCCACCATATCTCAGTGCGGTCCTCGATCGATTGCCTCCATATCATATTTTCGGATCACGTGCTTCGGTCCTCAACCCGATTGCACGTGTGTGCCCCGATACCAATACCACCATCCCATCTTCCGTGTGTGCCCCGATCTACCACATTGCCGATCGTTATCCAAGTGTGACCGATCGATAACAATATCGATCCCCACACTTAACACTTTCCAGTAAATATGTTTGGTACTAAAACAAGACTAGAGTGGTAAGCACTCGTTATCTTGAGAGGTTCAAATATTGCAGAATCACCAACTTTTGTTGATGCCGCCATGATCTTCAAGAGAGAAAATACAAAGGGGATTTATTTAAGTAACCTCGCTCCGATACCAAGTAAAAATATTGGAGAATTTTCCACACTTTTCATTCCAACGTTGAATAGAGTTTAATACAAACTTATACTTATATAGACAACTATAGCTAATCTAATTCTATATGTACAAATGTGACAAAACAATAAAGTTGTTGTAGCCATTTAACTGATACCCAAAACATTTTTGACTTTCATCAATCTTTCACTTTCAGATGCTTTATTTCCTTTGTGATGAGTCATAATTTCAACAATCATTTCAAAGTATGCTCTACCTTTATCTACCAGTTCTATGTGACTAGAAGTTGAAATAATGTTTGAAAAAGTTATATGATCCGGTTTTGAGCCTTCGTCAACCATCTCATCGAATTGGTTAACTGCTCACTTCCTCGATTGTTTTGGGAAAGGCCATATATTTAGTCTTCTTACTTGCTTAAATGACTTTTTGGTCCCCTCTTGTTTAAAATCTTTATTTTCACTGCTTCACTCCATTCAACTTATGTCGTTATGATTTATTAAAATATAAACGAACTAACATATCGGGTTCCCGTTTTTGTCGCATTTCTAGGTCATTACACTTCCTCTTTTTTTTGCTCGACTTCTATGTCGATCATGGGCTACCTCCAGTTTCTTCGGATCATGGTCACTTGATCGACCTCTTTCACTAAGTGTGGTACAATTAGATTCAGCTCACCCACCTCGTCCCAATGTAGTGGTGTTCCACATTTCAATTTGTACAATACCTCGTAGGGTACCATACCCAAACTAGAGTGATAGCCATTATTGTAAGCGAACTCTACGAGGTAGAGACTTTTTCTAAATCTTTTTTCCACTCAAGCGTGCACGTTCGCAATATATGCTCTAGATTTTGAATTGTTCGTTTTGATTCAACGTCCGTCTGTGGATGATGGGATGTACTTATAAATGGTTTTTTTCCTAACCCTTCCTGTAACATGTTCTAGAATAGAGAGATAAATTTTTCATCCCGTTCCGAGACGATCATGTCATAGCTTCATGCAATCTAAGTATTCCTTCCATATATGTCTTGCGGGTTGTGCCATTCCTTTCATATTTCATATTGGTAAAAAATGCATTGAAATGGTCAATCGGTGATTGGTCATAGTCAACTATATTACTTGAAAATGAGGAAATCATTTATGCCTGCAATTGTCAATACATTTGCGGGATTTCAGATATGAAGAATCTGTCAAAAAAAATTGATCGTTGTTAGTAGATTCATCTAGAATTTTTTGTGAGTTATGCAAACTTATCAAACCATCTATTATTTTTTTTATCGAAAGAGATTATAATGCAAATATTCATGGCATCGAAATTTATTTAATGATTAGAAACATCGATTCAAAAATTTAGATAGCTAAAAAGTCATGCAATGACTAGTCATTTCAATGTACGCATCTCAAAAACCATAGAATTTTATGTATTCATGTGATGACATAGTGTGCTAAATTGAGGCTACAAAGTTATGCAATGACTAGTCATTTCAATGTACGCATCTAAAAAACCATAGATTTCATGTGATGACATAGTGTGATATATCGAGCTAAAAAGTCATGTAATGATTGATAATTTCAATGTACGCATCTCACAAACCATTGTTTTTTTCAATATTCATGTGATAACATAGTTTTCTCGATTAAAAAATTGAGAAAACTAAAAAATTATACAATAACTGGTCATTTAAATGTAGGCATCTAAAAAAACAATAGATTTTTCTATATTCATGTAATTTAATGTAAATAGACACATTAAATTACATGAATAATGTAATTTTTTTTCTTAATATTTACCTAGATTGCATGGACAATGTTATCGATTTTCTTAATATTAATAGAGGCAGCTCCCGAGTCGAAAAATCCCGAGATTTTTGTCTGATCCCAGAATCTGATGTTCTTAGTGTCAAAAAGATCGCGTCGGCGAGAGGATTCTAACCATACTCATGGTTTTCTCAAGAAAAATTCCAAACGGTTATTGACTTTTGGGACAAGCTAATATGATGTGGTTTACTACTTCGAATCTGAATCTGAAAACCATGGGACTGTTGATATTACCTGGAGGTATTTTCGGTATTATGATATCCCGGGAGCTCGTCCGACGCAGCTAAATGGTATTTTCGATTTTCTCGTATATTTATGGAATAGTGTGTTTTCAGGGGTATTTTCGTAATTTGGACTTCCCGGGCCCACGTATGAGTTTTCTACTAAAGTTTATAACAGTTTCGGATAATTTCGGTACCGACGAGGCCAAGGATACTTTTGAATTTGGCACCCGAAGAGCGTGCCGGTAAGTTTTGGCGATACTTCAAGCTATCTACTTAATATTTATAGACAAAGAACTAGTCAACGATAATTTCCGATATTTTCTCATCGCTATTTCTGACTAGCTTTCGACTTGGATGCATTTCTGAAGTTCCGGGAGTTTATGACACTTTTTTCCGGTTTAAGTGGATATTTTCTAAGTCATGTGGGCTAAGTTGATTGAAATTGGACTTCTGGCCCAGAAACTGATTTATTGGGTTGAGTTCTTCTATAAATACAAGCCCCAAAGCACTGAAAAAGGATCCAGACTCTTGATACGCTTCTCAAGGCAAGGTTTTCGCTCGAACTTGCCTCGGTATCCATGAGTTTTCGCTGCTCAACCCCCACATCCGCGACTTTTTGCTCTAAAAGTCGCGACTCCTTGCCCATTCGCGAGTTTTCGCACAGTCCAGCTGGTTACAGAATTTCGTATCTTATTCCACGAGCCCAGACTCACGAGTTTCTGCTTGACTCACGACTTTTTGCTCCCCTGTCTCGCGACTTTGTGACTCTCCAATCACGACTTTTTGGTTTTTCCGGCGCGACGGAGTAGATTTGATTGTTTTTCGTACCGTTTTCATTTAGATTCTCGATATCCCTGATTGTATTTGTATCTTTTGATTATCTTAGTGAAAACCAAGGTAAAGTTTCGCTCTCCCGAGGACGTAAGCTCACACATTGTGGGCCCAACCTCGTATATCGCTCGTGTCCCCACAACAATTGAATTAAAGATTACAAATTAAATTGACCGATCTAAAATAAATACTCAAAATATTTTTAAACGAAATCAGACATGACATTTTTTTATAATTTAAAGGTTTTGCAAACCAATGGACACGGTATGGTTGTCATATCCTCTAATACGTATTTTTTATTAAATTATTATTTTTAAAATTTTAATTATTTATTATTTTCTATCCCCTCATTAATAAAATTTGCCCTACTTCAGTGTCAACCCACATTCTACTTAGAATTTTTCTGTCTTCCAAGGTGCCTTAGGTTTTCGAGTCATCTTCACCATTTGAAAATCATTCCAAACATTCAGTTGTCCGCAAATAATGACGTTTACTACACCAGCGTTTATTTATAATTCTACCATCGGTAAAACATGTATTCATATTTTTATATAAATTTCATATGTATTGGTTCCAAATAAAAATTTCTTATTTTCTGTAACATGAAATGATTTAATTTGTGATTTTTTATATGGGTGTAGTGTATGATAATATTTAATTGGAGCAATTCTACCAACTTAATCATTTTAAGGCTTGATTCATATATTCACTCATTTACATTATTATTATTTCAATATTAATGTGTTATTTTCATTTTTTGAAGGACATGTGTTATCTTTATATGAATGTATTATTTTCATTTTCATCAATTTATATAGATGGATGCAGAAGCTTCATCCCCTATAAGTAATGAAAGTATTGAAAAATGGCCATTGTAGAAACATATTACTAAATTTGAAAAGCATGGTACAACTGGTGGAAATATTAAATGAAGTTGCAATTTTTGCAATGGTCAATACAATGGAACTTAATCACGAGTAAAATCACATTTACTCAAAATCACTTTTCAAAGAGTAGCAACATATGTAGAGATCCAAACATCAGAGTTTGCTGTTTTAATGAAAATTGATCATGAAGCTACGAAAGGAATAAGTAAAAATCATAAAAATAAAGTTGCTAGTCAAGCATCATCTTATTCACATTCTAATTGTAATAATGAATTATCTCAACCGCACGTTGAAGGATCTTGGAAAAAAAGGTCAAGATGTGGATCTCAGATGAAAATAGATCAAATGATTAATGAATAATAAAAAGAATAGCTCAACAAAGAGATAGTTTGATTCTTTTATTCAGCATAAATTCCATTTCATGTGGCTAAAAATTCACAATTTAGAAGATCTTATGCCTTTGATCTAGTCTAAAAATATCTTGGGTATTTATTTTTAGATCAGTCAATTTATAATTAATTTGAAATTAGGTTGTTGTGGAGACACGAGTGATATACGAGGTTGGGCCCACAATGTGCGGGCTTACGTCCTCGGGAGAGCGAAGCTCTACCTTGGTTTTCACTATAATAATCAAGCAGTACAAATACAATGAGATGATAACGACAATACGGGCGAAAACGGCTCGAGAAACGATCAAATCTGCAGTCACGTTCCACTGGACGCGAGTGAACAATGCAGACAGACAGGCTGGTTGCGACCAATGCGGTTGGGCGCGAGTAAGGCACTGTTCGCGAGGAGTGATCACTGGTCACGAGTGAACAGTGCAGACAGACAGGCTGGTCGCGACCAATGCGGTTGGGCGCGAGTAAGGCACTGTTCGCGAGGAGTGATCACTGGTGGCGACTTGTGATGATTGGGCGCGAATGAGGCACTGTTCGCGAGGAGTGATTACTAGTCGCGACTTGTGATGATTGGGCGCGAATGGGATTTTCGTCGCGACTGGAGCCGCTGGTCGCGACTTATGATTGGTCGCGACTGGTGCTGTTTGGTCGCGGCTGGAAGGCTGGTCGCGACTGATGCTGTTTGGTCGCGAGTCAAGGGTCAGGTTCTGCCTTGGGAATCGTGAAAAAGTCTGAATCCTTTCTCAATGCCTTAGGGCCCCTATTTATAGAGAAATCAAGCCCAAAACCCATTCACTTGAGCCATAAGCCTAGTTCACTTCACTTAGCCCAAAATAATTAAATATTCCAAATTATAATATAATAAATACCATGCTGATCCCGAAGTTTCGGGAACCAATCCGGACAAGATGTTAGTCGGGAATACGATCAGAAAATTCCCGAGAACTTCGTATATCAGTTCTTTGCCTTTAGATAGCGAATACGCAGCCACATAACATCATTGCACCTGACCGATGCACTCCCGGGTGACAAATGACGAAAATACCCCTGGCCCCGTCCGGGGCCGAAATGACCCAAAACATCTCAAAATGCTTAAAGAGACTTTATACGGGGCCCAGCGAGCCAGAATTACGAGATTACCACTTGAGAATGCCATCCGATAAAAATATGAAAATACCGAAAATACCAATAACCACGTCGGACGAGTTCTCGAGTAAGGACGGATACAAGAGAATATACCCGGGTAATATCAATAGTCCCCTGGTTTTCATATTCAGAGTCTGAGTCGTAAACCACATTATATCAGCTCGTCCAGAATCCATAACTCGTTCATAAACTTTTTACAATACCATGAATAAGGTCGAAGTCATCTCGTTATTACTAACGGAATCAGATCCCGAGACGAATTGATAGTTTCACGCTTCTTCAACTCGTAGTGTAGCTCTTATACGTATCACTTTTTACATTGCATACTAGTGCGCTTTGTTATTGACAGAAATTCTGATGCATCGCTTCGATTTGTTAGTATTACTCGATCGAATTTAGAAAGTTTTTCTCAACTGTCATCAAGAGGTTTTAGTTTCGCCTTGAGGCTTTCGCTTTCTTCTTAGTCAAAGTCTCGCTTTTCATAACTTTGAGTGTTCGCTTGACTCCTTAACTCCATAATTCAATCTTATTCCCGTCGTATATTTTTTCANTTTGATTATCTTAGTGAAAACCAAGGTAAAGTTTCGCTCTCCCGAGGACGTAAGCTCACACATTGTGGGTCCAACCTCGTATATCGCTCGTGTCCCCACAACAATTGAATTAAAGATTACAAATTAAATTGACCGATCTAAAATAAATACTCAAAATATTTTTAAACGAGATCAGACATGACACTTTTTTATAATTTAAAGGTTTTGCAAACCAATAGACACGGTATGGTTGTCATATCCTCTAATACGTATTTTTTATTAAATTATTTTTTTTAAAATTTTAATTATTTATTATTTTCTATCACCTCATTAATAAAATTTGCCATACTTCAGTGGCAACCCACATTCTACTTAGAATTTTTCTGTCTTTCAAGCTGCCTTAGGTTTTCGAGTCATCTTCACCATTTGAAAATCATTCCAAACATTCAGTTGTCCGCAAATAACGACGTTTACTACACCAGCGTTTATTTATAATTCTGCCATCGGTAAAACATCTATTCATATTTTTATATAAATTTCATATGTATTGGTTCCAAATAAAAATTTCTTATTTTCTGTAACATGAAATGATTTAATTTGTGATTTTTTATGAGTGTAGTGTATGATAATATTTAATTGGAGCAATTCTACCAACTGAATCATTTTAAGGCTTGATTCATATATTCACTCATTTACATTATTATTATTTCAATATTAATGTGTTATTTTCATTTTTTGAAGGACATGTGTTATCTTTATATGAATGTGTTATTTTCATTTTCATCAATTTATATAGATGGATGCAGAAGCTTCATCCCCTATAAGTAATGAAAGTATTGAAAAATGGTCATTGTAGAAACATATTACTAAATTTGAAAAGCATGGTGAAACTGGTGGAAATATTAAATGAAGTTGCAATTTTTGCAATGGTCAATACAATGGAACTTAATCACGAGTAAAATCACATTTACTCAAAATCACTTATCAAAGAGTAGCAACATATGTAGAGATCCAAACATCAGAGTTTGCTGTTTTAATGAAAATTGATTATGAAGCTACGAAAGGAATAAGTAAAAATCATAAAAATAAAGTTGCTAGTCAAACATCATCTTATTCACATTCTAATTGTAATAATGAATTATCTCAACCGCACATTGAAGGATCTTGGAAAAAAAGGTCAAGATGTAGATCTCAGATGAAAATAGATCAAATGATTAATGAATAATAAAAAAATAGCTCGACAAAGAGATAGTTCGATTCTTTTATTCAGCGGACGAGCTCCCGGGTAAGGACGGATACAAGAGAATATACCCGGGTAATATAAGCCTTATTAACATGAAAATACTAATATTCTTAAATGTACTAATAGCATCTTTTCTTTTGACTTATTGGTTATGTAGCTTCGGGTATAATTCATTGAGAACACAACTTTTGGATGAAGAAAAATAGTCTATTAATGTAGAACTTGCTGATATTAGAGCACTTTGGAAAGTAAAAGAGGTACAATAGTTTGTGATGCATGGACTCATCCACAGTATCGTCCACTAATAAATTTCATGTTTTTTAATGTAAATAGAGTTGTTTTCTTGCGTACTGTTAATTGTGATGGAATGAGAAAAAATCAATATTTTATATATTCATTGATTGAAGAAGTCATCAAAGAAGTTGGATCGAAAAATGTTTTTCTAGTTATTACAGATAATACAGTAGTATGCAAAGCAGCTGATACCTTGATACAACAAGCACATCATCGGGTAAGAAAAATTGATCATTTATAGCTTTTATTGAAATGTTTAAAATCAATATTTTTTTGTAAATTTATTGAACTCTATGTATTGTACACACTCTTAATTTGACTTTAAAAGACATATTTAATCCAAGTGAAAATGATGGCATGATCTATGGTGCATGCGAGTGGATTGCTGAAACAATTGTCTCTCTTGACTTGATTATGAATTTCATCAATAATCATTCTAAGAGGCGCGCTATGTTAAAGAATTTTTCAAAATTACTTCGGGTTGCTGATACTCGTTTTGCCTCACATTATATTATGATTAAAATGTTATTGGATTTGAAGAGTGGATTGAGATCTTTGTTGATTTATCCGGAGTAGTCAACTTACATGTATTGTCATTCCCCATCTTATACATATAAATATAATCTAAGATGAGACATGATGCCGTATTCTATAAAATAGAGCACAATACCATAAATGTTCTTATTATCTTCATAAACTCATTTATTTGTATAGTTATAAGTAAACATAATTTACTATACCAAAACACTTTAATATACATAAGTTAAACACTAAACCATTTTCCTAGAGTTCAAAACATCACAAGTTAACTATTTACAAAACAATAACATAACAACGGAAGACTACGACATAACAAACAACGAAACAAAAACTACTCGCAACACTTTACTTCTTGATGTCTTGTGGCAAACTGATAGACCTATTTACATCTCCTTATCGTCTTTACTTGAGGATGGATGAGTGGTCATGAGACTATACAAAGAGAAAATACAGAAACAACAAGCATATAACACCAAAACAATCAAAACATCAACATAAGAAATGTAAACATATATAGAATGTACTTTTCTTTATCTTTCATTGCCGGCATGGTGAACCCAGTAACCCGTCCCATCCCTTGGCTTAGGCATCACCAAGGATAGAGAAAAAATAAGAAATAATACTCAAATATTGATCAGAAGGAGCCACCCTTCTTCACAACATATGAATATGACAATATAACATGCTTGAGATTCCTTTAATCATAATTTTGTCCATGTCCACTTTCATGTTGCCGCAAGCTAGCTTGTTTTGTGACTAATTCCATGGTAAAACCTTGTTTCCATTGGTGTGCGTCCACCCATCCTAGAATTTTCACAAAATAAGACATTTACACATAAAAACTACTTGCGGAATTTTAGGTGCAGTCCAACGACACAAAACACCAGATACAATTTAAGGACTCAAATGAACTTCAAATTAATGTAAAAATACTCATTTGAAAGCTAATTCAATAAGATAAAACATCGTAAGAGGACGTAACTTCATCAGAGTACTCAAACATTTCGTAAAAACCCATTTACATATTATCTGTAAAATTGTAAATTAGATGAACAGTTCTGCGAGGTTTGGAAAACATTTCATAACTTCTTAACCATTGTTCCTGTACCTGTGAAATTAACATATATAGAAACTAGACTCAACAACGAAAAAAATAATGCAAGTTTAATCACATAATTCGCAGTCAACAAGTAACAGTCAATTAATGAACATCAACAAACATCACAGAAAATGCAGAAACTGTATTTTAACTTATAAATCTCAATCATACCACTAACCTTTAACTTTCCCTTTTAAAATTTCGTTTCATAAACTCACTTGCACCCTAGGAAGGTTTTTCCCCCTCTGGTTTGGTCGAATTTTCACTTCTCATAGACTTCCAATGTTTATCTATCTTATTGGAATGTTTTCACAATGTTATCTTTATCCTTTTGTTTTATAAGAATAAATTATGAGTTTGTATATTTATATAGTGTTTATTCCCCCAAATTAGATCATAGACAATACATATTTATGTAATTCATTCCAAAAACTACATAAGCTCTAAATAGAATCACATTAATATCTTATTTTTAAAAGATCAAAACAATGACATCTAGTGAATTATGTGTGTTTTATATTATTTACATTGAGAAAGTTTTGTGTTGTCTCTTGTCTTTACATGTATGATAGTATTGAGAAGACTTCATTCGTTCGAGAAAAATTACTTAATGATAATATATGAGATATATATTTGTATTCTCAAAACCAATTTATGAGTTGATAAGAGAATGCGATTTGGTGAAGCCTTCTCTTCGCCTCGTTTATGAAAAGTGAGATACTATGTTATTTCATGTAAAAAAACAACTTTTTTGTATGAAGAAAAGAATGAGAGTGATGTATGTTATTTCATGTAAAAACACAATTTTTATGCATGAAAGAAAAGAATGATAGTGATGAGTCTAATTTTTGGAATGTGGTTCATATTATTCTTGTTAGAAGACTCGATAAGTTATTAATTTCATTAGATGCGATGACTCATACATTAAATCTAAGGTACATAATGATGTATTTTTATTTATGTCACATTCAATTTGTCTATACTATACATTTTGTGTTTATTTGTCAATAATTTACAGGTGTACAACAAAGGAATGACAATCACAACATCTGAATCTACCACTGTTGTAATTTGATTCAAAACTGTTCTCATTAAGGATGCAATGGATTGATGCTTTTTTTACTGAAGATGATATCATATTAAAAGTACTAACTGAACTTGCAAGATTTATTGGTTGTTTGGAAGATTTTGGCAATCAAAGATTAATGACAAGTAGAGCTAAGATGGAACTAATGGAGTGATGGTTGGCTTACGTTGCTTATGCTCCTAATCTCCAAGCTATGGCTTTGAGATTACTATGACATGTTTCTTCTTAGTCATGCTCAGAAAACATTGGAGCACATATTCTTTACATCCACTAATCAATAAAGAGCTATTTACATCCAAAGCGTACTGAAAAATTAGTATACATGCATACTAATTTACGTGTACTTTCAAGAAGTAAAGAAGAGTACATTCATGGAGAGACAAAAATGTGGGATATTACAGGCGATAACGTTAATGCAAGTGATTATGTTAATGTTCTTGAATTGACTAATTTATCTTTAGATTAACTTGATTTAGAAACTTTTTTGTTTCAAGAATTGAATTTCAATGATGATGAAATTGAAATGAACTCTTAGAAAATTTATGTACTCTTATTTTAAAGAACAAATTTAGTTTTGAAAATATTTAGATATTTTTTTATTTTATTTTATTAATGAATTTAATTTAAATATTATGTGTGGCATGTTCTATTCAACACTTTACGATGTTGTGTCTTTCGCTCCCGTTTTTTACATTTTTAAGTGTTGTCCAACCACCTAGATGTTTACTAATATTTGAAAATATTGTTTTCTAATATTAAAAATTATAATTTATTATATTATACAATAATACATAAACATATATAAAATAATTAAACCAATAGAAGTAATTTAAAAGTAAAATAAATCACCCGATAAACTGTACATTCCACCATGGTCATCCACATGACAGTCAAAAGGGCGGAACAAACAGTAAAATCCAGGTAGTGTACGGATAAAATGATATTGCATTATAAAATCATTTTCTGTGTAATATATAGTCATACTCATCCTACGAGTAGCAAAAACAGTAAAATCCACACTTGAGCATCGAAATCAGTACTCAGATTCCATTTCAAAAGTATAGTCTTCTTGTTTCATGAATTTGGTAAGCTTCCATAACTCTGAACGTATCTCATCAATGTCAAAATGCATAGAATCCCCAACAACAAACACATGAACCTGATTATTGAGCTCAATCCAGCTGCATCCTGGCTTCTTGCTTATACCTCTCTCACTCATTATCCTTCTAACTCGTTCTACATCATCTAATCGTCCCATCACCGAATATACACTCGACAACAGCACATAAGCAGATGATTCATGTGACCCAAGTTCAATCAGTTTCTCTCCTGCATATGCACCGAGTTCATAGTTTCTATGATTTCGACAAGCGCTCAATAAAACACGCCATAAGCATAAGCCTTGTTCTATGGTTGCTGATTCAATGAAGTCTTTAGCCTCCTGGAGCCTCCCTGCACGGCCCAAAATATCAACCATACATGCATAATGTTCCATCTTCGGAACTAATCCGAATTCATTGCCCATAATTTCAAAGTATACTCTACCTTTATCTACCAGTCCCATGTGACTACACGCAGATAGAATGTTTAAAAATGTTATATGGTCTGGTTTTGAGCCCTCGATAACCATCTCGTTGAACTGGTTAAGTGCTTCACTTCCTCGACCGTTTTGGGAAAGGCCAGATATCATCGAATTCCATGATACAACATCTCTAGCAGGCATTCGTTTGAATACAGCATTTACATCGTCAAGGCTACCACATTTAGCATACATTGTCGACAGAGAGCTTCCTATCGGAACTTCGAGACTAAAACCATTCTTAACTACATGGCCATGTATCTGTTTTCCTAGCTCTAAAGCGGAAAGACAAGCACAAGCTTTGAGCACACTGACCATTGTTAACTCGTTGGGAGCAATCCCTTCAATTTGCATTCGACAGTATAAACTTATAGCACTTTCATTTTCACTATTTTGCACATAACCACCGATCATCGACGTCCATAACACGAGATCAGCTTCCGGAAGTTCATCGAAAACCTTTACCGCATCAGATATGAGACCGCATTTAGCATACATATCAATCAAAGCTGTTACTATATAAATCTGAGAGCTAAATCCTAACTTTATTAAATATGAATGAACCTGCTTTCCTAATGTAATTTCTTCGGCATCGCTGGAGGCATTAAGGACTCCGACAAGAGTGTATTTACTGGGTTTCATTGCATTTAAATGCATCTCCTTGAACAATACCAAAGCCTTTTTTCCATCGGCACTTTGTGCATACCCTGTAATCATAGCAGACCACGTTATCGAATTCCGATCAGTGGAGAGCTCAAATAGCTTGAAAGCATTATTCAGGATCCCACATTTTGCATACATAGTAACCACAGCGTTTCCAACTGAAACAATGCTCAGAAGACCGCTCTTAATAGCTAAACAATGAACCTGCATTCCCTTATGAACAAATTCAGATGAAACGAAACCACTGAAAATACTGGTGAACACAAACTCATTAGGATACTCCTCTCCTTGAACCAACATCACTTTAAAAAGAACAAATGCCTCTTCTGCCATCTTCTGAGAAGCGTAACCAGATATCATTGCAGACCAAGTAACAGAATTTCTCACCTGCATTTCATCGAAAACCTGGCGGGCTTCACACAACAAACCCAATTTGCAATACGCATTCAGCATTGAACTGTAAACAAACACGTCAAAAGAGTCAATCAACTTCAAAACAAGACAATGTGTCTGGTGAACCATAAGCATGTCTTCCAAATCAGCAGCAGCAGAAAATATACCAGTGAAAGTATGAGAATTCGGATGACCGAGCAATGAGTCATGTTGCATCATTCTTTTGAACAATTGTAGAGCCGAAACCGAGCAATGAGTAAGCCCAAATTGAGAATAGCCATTGATTAGAATATTCCACGAAACAGCATCCATTTTGCACGGGAATTCCTCGAACAAAATATGAGCCTCGAGAAAGAGGTTACATTTAGCATAAAAATTGAGGAGGGTCGTTGAAAGGAACTCACAAAACGGGAATAAACCGGATTTGAAGAGGTGGGCATGGAGCACTTTGCCGTTCGTAACAATCTTCCGATCGGTGAAAAAACGAAGCTTGGTGAAAAGGTTCCGCGACTGCCCAGTCAGAGAAGCAAATTGATTCATAAGAAGCTACATACGTGCCCAGGTTCCACACACTGGACACCTAGTAACTCACTCAGAGTCAGACCCACCTTTTTTCTTCCTTCCATCCATTCCGCTTTTTCCAATCAAATTACCGAGTTCCACGGCTCTACAACTCTGCTGTCCAGAAAGCTCCTAAACCGCTGCAGCTCCACCGAGTTACCAAACGTCAAATAAAATGTATTCATATCCGTCCAAAACTCTGTACCGTCTGAGCACGACCGGAATAACTGCGGGTTTTAATCCTATTTTATTTTATTATATTGTTATAAAAAATAATATTTAAAATCAGAAATTAACATATCAGATACCGAACGATACCAAAAGGATACATGTCAAACCTGATATTTGACATATCAAACGGTATACCGTCATTATGAAAACATTGTATAGAATTATTAAATCAATATTATGTCTCCAAAGATTATATAGAAAAATAATACTATAATGTATTCTCTTAAAACATAATAAATAATATTTTATTGTATAACACAATTTTTTTTGGTTATAATAGATAAAATCTATAAAAATAAACTATAAAATAAAACAAATGAAAATGTCATTTTCACACAAAAAATTTTAATTTTATCTTCTAAATTATAACAATTACATATTTACATACAACTATACTAATGTTTCGAAAATCTGATTCATCTAAAATTTTTGTTTGAACACTTGGGTTTCGGAGCTTCAACGAATCCGAAGAGCATAGCTCTACAAACCCAACGGATCTATGCACATGCGCCACAATCTATTATCTTAATCCCGTGGGTAGGTCCCTTCTTATCCCACATTGGACCCGTAATGTTATTGGTATTGGTGTTCACATTTTTTTCTTCATCATGGGAAAGGATAAACTGTTTCCTTATTATTCTGCTTCCAATGCAGAAGCTAGATTCAACTTTGAAGATATTTCTAAGTCCTACAGTTTCAATGGACCTATCGAGAATCCTGAGTCACAGAGAAGGAAGAAGGTAAGTTGCTTTCATCTCTCAGAGTGAGCTTCGAGTGGATAAAAAACAAGTTCAAGGAAGACTAAGTGTTTTTATGTATTGTTGGCTAATGAAATCAATGCTTTTATCAACCTTTTTGTGCCAGCCTCCAGAAATCTTCTTTTACTTCCTGATGCTCTTGAAAATGATCCCTTTTCATTGTTGGTCAATAAAGAAAAGTTCTATTGTAACTAAAAGATTAAAGAATTCCTTTGAAGCTGAATGTGTATAATAAATCAATTTTTGATGAACTTGTGGAACAGGAAAAATGTAGGCCTTAGAATTGACAAATTCGGTAATAATTCCAGTGGAGAATGCACTGTGCAATCTTGATTCAAACTCCACTTATTTTTTGAATCGGAAGGAGATCTCATTGACTGAGACGATTATTCCCCCAGATCACCTCGAAATCAGATTCATGCGGATGAATCTCAGTAACGGGAGCTCGCTTCACTCACTACCACTTACGGGTGTTTTCTGCGCTGTAAGATCAACCATTATTCAAGGACAACACAAAATTTGATCATTATTCTAACACTTACAATCAGATTGGAAACATCATACTAGTTTCAGATAAACTGATCATATCACTACGAGAATTATGACCAAGAGTGTCACTAAATATTATGTTTTTCGAAAAAATCTCTATAAAACAATAGATTCAAAAGACAATGCATACAAATCCTCAATAATTCAATATATGAAAGTTATCAATAGTCAAGAAAACCAATGGCAAACATATGAACTTCTTAAGAACTTGAAGCAGTCCACACCAACTTTTGGTTTCAAGAGGTTTTCTCGTTTACCAGAAAATGTGAATCTTTTTGCCAACAGATCCTCTGAAGCATGTTTCACAACTGAGTTTCAATAATGTGGAAAGCGACCAGGGCTATCCGCATGCATATCCATTGAGGTTTCATTAGAACTGAGATGATTGGTATCCCTGAATTGGTAGTTAGGGTCACCATTGCCTGTTCGTAATACGCTTTGAATTGAGAAACCCCCCTGCGATGAGTCATAGCTGTGAGGACTCTGGTTTAGATGAGTATACAACAAATCATTTGAGAAGATTGAATTTCTTGCCTGATCGGGATTCCCAGAACGGGGGCCCTGTATAGCAATTGTGGGACTAAAGACTGGAAGTTCAGAGTTATGAAATTGCATCAAAGTTTGAGGGTTATGTTGCGGTTGCTGCTGGTGTGGAACCACCCTAGGAGACGGCGGAAGCTCATCGTAGTCAAGTTCATTCTGCAAATTTTCAAAATATGAACATTAAGATGGTAACCCCAATACCCATGTAATACTGCATATATATAAAGATAAAAAATTATCCTGTAACAAAAAATACCCTTGAGAATTGTAGATGCAAGGATGTAACAATGAAAGAAAAATTATGAGGAACAAGGCCTAGTGTTATCATATAAGTTGCTACGCTACCAAGGATTTCTCATATTAAATAGCATTATACACAAATAAAAACATAGAAAATGTAAGCATATAAAAGACTAGAAACCACAATGTAAGAATCAATAATCGCAACAGATAAACCTGAATGTATGAGAATATGCAACTGGTTTTCACTCTAACCCCATTTTCTTGCTGCCTTATGATATAGTTATAAAGTTTTTCCTGCAATAGACCAATGAGGAGTAGATGATGATTAGTATCAAAGAAACAAAGAAGATTGAATACCCATCAACAAAAGAATCACAATACATTGAAATTCAAATCCAGACCAAAATAAACCAAAAATATTCTCTAATCAACGGTATCTAATTCTCCGAAAAATAAACTAATAAACTTCAATATTAAAAAAAGGCAATCGGAACCGAACACAAACCAGGGAGTGGCGTTCACCGGCCTGGAACGAAAGTTTCTGCTGGTGCATCGCATGGCTGTATAGGTGCGAAAGGGAATTAGCGGCGTTACAGAAATTGGAATACATACTCCGATCCACTTCATCTAGCCGCGACGCACCGGATTTCCTCTTCTTCCCCATGGATTGAATCCAAGAAAATCAAATAATTTGTATAAAAGACCCCCTCCCCCCGGAATTGTAAGGGTTTCGTGGTTCGTTAGGTCTCAGGTCGTAATCCCGTGTTATATATTTGCTAACCTACAGCAAAAAGGTCGTGTCTTGTGGTGTGGAATGGCCGCGGAGGAGGTTGGCTGGCGTTGGGGTTGGGGAAATTGCCAACCCCAACCCCAATAAACAACAAACCCAATAAACAGAAAAATTTGAATTTTGAAGTATAAAATATTACGCGTTCAACTACGTTACTGACAGTCTAACACTGGATATTTATGATTTAAAATATCTATTAAAATATTTATTAAAATCCGTCAATGATATATATGATTTAAAAATAAAAACTCGATAAAATATAAATGAAAATATCAATATATACGATGGAAAATGAATAATATGTCATATAGTTTAAATATATGAGAATAATCATATGATTAATTGGTTAAATTAAAAATATACTAAAAAAATAAAGTATTAAGTGTAAAATTATAAAATGAATAATGATTTAAAAATATAATATATATTATAATAATATACACGGGTATTATAGATCGGACAAGAGAACGTGTATCCGATATATACAAAAATGCAAACTTTCTGAAAAAAGACTCTCCGTACAGCCTAGGTGTTTAACAAATAATTAAAAACAGATGAATTTAAATATTTGATTAGTTTTGCTTAACAAAATATTTGAAATTATATTCTTTGAAATATGTAATGAAGTGGTAGATGATAGGAACAAAATTAAGTTAAGAAATAATAAATGATGTAACACTATAAAGAGCACTTTTATTTTTTTCTAGTATGAATGGGTAAAATTTCACTCGTTCCTAAACTTATCCTTCAAGACCCTTCAGATCCTACCTAAAAGAGCTATCTCCCCGTTTGTGTGCCTCAAGATTAATAAACCATTAAATTTCCAAAACTCTTAAAAAATTATTTGCAAGTAGAAATAACTTTTTGGATACTTCGATAAAAAAGCAAATGGGGTTTAGGTGATAAATATATCATAGGGAACCCCATTTATATTACCTTTTTTATTCTTGTTGTGATTTTTGACACCATTCAAGATTCACAATAGTAATTGTAAGTTTTTTGGCAAATTGAGATAGGCAATCTCGAATCCTGATTGAATGTTATTTCTCATTACATAATTGTATAATATAATTAAAATGAAAAAAATGGTACTAACATTCAATTTTTTAGACCAAAATACAAAATTAATACGTAAAGTAATTCATACCGGTAGGGGTGTTCACTATTTGGTAGAAACCATATACTGAATTTTTTTTACCGAACAGATACTGAATTATGAAATCGGTTCGGTATTTGGTTTTTGAATTTTGGCCATTTTGGTGTTCATTTTCGATTCGGTAAAAAAATTCGGTAATTTAGTGAATATCAAATTTAACATTTTGTTTAATTTAAAACTCATATTTTTAAATTTAATTATATAACTAAATATATTATTATGAATAATGTTTTATTTAATTTGGTTGAATTTCAGAAAATTTGGTATTTCGGTAAATACCGAAACCGAACCGAAACAATTCGGTATTTACCGAACCGAATTCGGTTCAGTAGCTAATTTATTGACTTATTCAGTATTCGGTAATTGAAATTCAGTTCGGTATTTACCGAATGAACATCCCTACATACCGGTATAATACGATGCACAATTAATGGGAATACCGGTAGTGGGTAGTGTTTTCCGACTAGGTTTCATAATTTAAAAAACTTAGTCGGAAAATTTTAAATTAATGGGAAAATTTTAAAACCGAATACCGAACCAATTTCATAATTTAGTATCGGTTCGGCAAAAAAAATTCGGTATACAGTTTCTTCCGAATAGTGAACACCCCTACCGGTATGAATTACTTTACGTATTAATTTTGTATTTTGATCTGAAAAATTGAATATTAGTACCAATTTTTTTCATTTTAATTATATTGTACAATTATATAATGAAAAATAACATCTAATCAAGATTGACTATCTAGATTCAAGATTGTCTATCTCAATTTGCCAAAAAACTTCAAATTGCTATTGTGAATCTCGAATGGTGGTTAATCACAAGAATAATGTTGCTATTGATTAAAAAATCATTAAAAAATTATTAATGATTGTCTATCTCAATTTTGAATCTCGAGATTGCAATTGCAAAAATCGCAAGAATAAAAAATGTAATATAAATGGGGTTACCCCAAACCTATGAGCAAGCAATATCAACGGTAAACATACAAAAATGTTGCAAGTCTTAACCGAACCAATATGAATTCGAGATAAAAGGAGATTTGAGAATACATGTTCAATTTTGAATATGAAACTATAAATGATATGATTTATAAGACTATGATATAATAATTAATTGATTTCACTTAACTATTTACAATATGATTCAATCCTATGATTTATAAGATTATGTAATGTATACATTAACTCTCTCCACAAATTTGATCAAGAAATTTCAACAAGATCATGAACTCTCCCCTATGTAACATGTAAGGTATATCACAATACAAATAATAACTATCACCGAATATGCCTAACAATAATACATTGATAAATGATTTTTTACTCGGTTTTATCCCATTAAATATCTCATTGAACAATATCAAGGTTCGCGAACCTTGATAATTTATCAAGGAATTTAGTGCTCGTTCGCGAACCTTTCGATCCAAGTCGAACAAGATTCGACTTCGATGTTCTCGGATTGAGCCGAGCTCAATTACAGACGAATATCGAATGAGTCGAATCTCAAACCTCAAAATATCTAATAAGCAGAACAAGCTAGTTCACGAGACAATAAAATTATAGTGTTATATAAAGTAAATATATATAATAATAATATAATTCATATTAAAAATTTGTTATGAATCCAACTCTAAATTCGAACTAAAGCATAACCCAACATTAATAAAAAAGAACCTTAATACACAATATTTTTAGTTTTCAAACTTGAATCTTAAAAAATATTTAAGTTCATCTCGGTTCATATCATGGTTTGCACCCCTAATCAAGGTTTTCTCTCCATAATTCATACAATTTAGTCATTGTGGATTACCTTATTAACTCCTATTTGCAAGTTATCAAATAATGTTAGGTAACTAAGAATATTAGATTATTATTTGCTCTTGGTGTTCTTAAAAAAGAATGACAAATCGATGTATTAGAAGAAACACTCACCTCTAGTTCGACAGTTGAGAACACTTTATCGCCACGAACAAATTAACATTTCCAAGCCACAAAACAATTTTTTCACCTCTAATTCATGCAATTAACACTTCAAAACACGCTAGGAAACCCATGCTTTTCTCCCCACATGAACAAGCGCTAAACATCCTCTAGAGTTGGACGTCTTATGTACATTGTCTCAAATGCAATGCGAATTGCTTGAATAATATGTATGGGACACTCGAGTGTTGTGCTCTCACCTATATTAACATCATTATGCTAACATTTGCATGACCGTCGTGCATTCATGAAGTGTTGATATTGAGGATCGACTAGTAGCGTAGACTCTTTCTTGAAAGTAAGGATCCACATCCCATAAAATATGCTTGAATAATGAACGAGACAGTCTAAAATGACGCTCAATCGATCATTGGTATAGGTCGAGTTAGCCGAGAAGTAATCATCCACTAGTCGAGCATGTCCGGTTTCTAGACCGCGCTCGACATTTTTCCACTACTCGAATCTACGTCTAGGAATCCAGCCAGATGACTCATCCTCCAAAAACAATTTAATTGCAGGTGAAATGACCTCTCGTATATCGGAAAAACTATTGAAGCTATGTAGCTCGACTAATATATCATAAGGATCCATTACAAGGCATTGGAGAAGTTGTATTGAAAATGATTGGTGGATACTTTGAGTTACTTCTTTACTCATTAAAGAACATTTCGATAGGTGTATGAGTAGTTGAAAGAAATTCACTAGTAGGTTTGAATTATGAGATTTTAAAGTTAGGAATGATATAAATATTTATATTATGAGATGAAGTTTATCATTTAATGGATATCAAATAACATGGGCACAAAGTTTTTTATTAGGTTCATCTTTCTATCTTCAAAAAACTAACCTCAAACTCTGTATTAGTAGCATGTTATTTCCTCTGTATCATTTCCCATCAATAGAATGTTATTCAACTTGTATGTTTTCACATCCTCCCCTCACGTTGGAATTCTATCCTTTTTCTAACTCCCAATCTTCTCAAGCAATCATGGAACGCTTTTGCTGGTAAATGTTTGGTAAAAATATCAGCAGGCTGGTCTTTTGTTTTGACATGTCCCAACCTGATAAATCCTTCTTTGTACTGATCCCTCACCAAATGACAATCAATCTCTAGGTGTTTTGTTCGTTCGTGGAACACCGGGTTCGTTGTAATCTGAATTGCCGCCTTATTATCACAAAATACATCCACCGGTAATGAGAATTGTACTTGAAAGTCCTTGAGTAAATAATTTACCCATTTTAATTCGCATACAAGTGCTCCCATACTACGATACTCTGCTTCCACTGTAGAACGCGAGACTATCACCTGTTTCTTGGTTCTCCAAGAGATCAGCGGTGTCCTTTTCAGATATCTAACAACGTTCTGAGCAGCTTCCCAATGGATGTCAGTTGGATGTTGCATGAAATGGCTCAACTGCTGCGTCACATAACCAATATCTAGTCTAGTGAGGTTGAGATAGAGAAGTCTACCCACTAGTTTCTTGTAACGCTCTGGATCATTCAAAAGGTCCTCATCCTTCTCTTGTAAACGCATACCTGTGAACATGGAGTGATCATGGGTTTAGCTCCATCCAATCCTATGTCGTGCACAATGTCCAGAATGTATCTTCTCTGATTAACGAAAATACCAGATGTTGAACGACATATTTCCGGTCCAAGAAAATAACTTGTTGATCCTAGGTCTTTAATGCTGAATGCATTGTCCATGTGAAATTTAACTGCTCGCATTTTCTATGTATCCTTTTCCATCAATAGAATGTCGTCCACGTACACTGTCAAGGCTATCATTTTTTCTCCTTGTCCTTTGATGAAGAGGCAATGATCGTGTTTCGACTGTTGAAAACCAAAGGATATCAGGCTGCGAGTGAGCTCAATATTCCATTGCCTGGATGCCTGTCGCAAACCATATAGGGATCATTTTAGCTTGCAAACCACATCTGGCGACGGTAGTTCCACGCCTTATGAAGAGATCATATATACATCTTCTTCTAAATGGCCATGTAGGAACGCGTTGTTTATATCCAATTGGTGTAATTCCCATCCATATGCTGCTGTCAACACTATCATCATACGAATGGTTACGTGTTTCGCAACAGGTGAGAAATTGTCTTTGTAGTCGAGTCCCTCAATTTGATTATAGCCATTGGCTACGAGTCTAGCTTTGTGTTTTGAGATAGAACCATCAGCTTGTAACTTGGTTTTAAACATCCATTTGCATCCAATCGCCTTTTTGTCGTGTGGGAGAACCACAAGCTCCCATGTTTTATTCTTTTCCAGCACCTTTAATTCTTTCTTCATCGCCAAATTCCAGTGTTCATGTCAGCTTGCCTCTTCATAGGTCCGAGGATCTTGGATTGTGTCCACTTTCACTAAAAGAACCATATGTTCGATTGAAAGTTCTGGATCATAGACGAAAGGAAAAACAGGGGGTGTATATGGGGTCGGAAGTTTTGTTTTGGTTTGGATATTGCCCGCATAGTCAGAAAGCCATTTGGGTGGTTTTGATTCCCGTTGGCTCCGTCGCAGGGACGTCTCAGGTTGAGATTCGGGAATTGAGTACTCCCAATATCCAATTCCATTTCCCCTGCTATTATGTTATGCCCAGTTAGGACATTGAATTCTGGAATTTCAGAATTTGTGTCAAGGTTTTCATTGATGAGAAGGATTGGCGTGTTATGCTCAGAGGCAATTGGTGGTGAAGAAGAATATTTTTGTTCTATGGTTGATATGTTCTCATCATGTGTAATTGGCAGACACGGAAGGGAATTTTGTACTTTGATGGGGTTGGTTTGGTAAGGGAACTGGTCTTCGTAAAATTTGGTGTCTCGAGAAAAGATGAGGCGTTTGATGGTTAAATCATACATCCGGTAGGCTTTACGGTCTTGGCGTATCCTAGGAATATGCATCGTATCCCTCTAGCTTTAAAATTATCTTTGTAAGGTTTGTTGTTCATCACGAATCCTAGGCAACCAAAAATTTTGAGATGGGAGTATAATGGGTCACGCCTGTAAAGCTGATGGAATGGAGATTTCCAGTTCAACAAAGGTGAGGGGGTTCGGTTGATCAAATAAGTTGATGTTAGAAGTGCTTCTCCCCAGAAATGACTTGGAAGAGAAGCATGCAGCAGCAGGGTTCTGGCCATTTCAACCAAGTGTTGATGTTTTCGTACCACCACACCATTCTGATGAGGAGTATGGCTGGTTGTTTTTTGATGAATTATACCATTCAGGTGGAAAAAATCTCGGCATTGGTGATTTACGAATCCCCCATGTTATCGATGCTAAAAATCCACAATAACAAAATTTATACCCCTTTTACGGATAGGGGTCGAACGAAAATGTAATACGAAAGCAAGAAGTAAAAAGACACAATTTATGTAGGTGGAAAACCTTTCTGTAAAAGAAAGGATAAAAAACCACCCCGGCCGTAGCTTTTGAATCCACTATAAACGTCAAGTTCGTAGATTTACAATAGGAGAACATGATGTAGAAAACCAAAGAAAAAAGATCATGTTTTGATGGCCGTAGTCATAGGTTTCCCGGGCGAAAAAGAAAAGAATAGCGACCTCCTCCTTAGGTCAATAATCCAAGCTCCTTTTTCTTTCTTTAGCCATGTTTATATAGATGATTAGTCCATCCCAATTATAACTCTCTCGGCCCATCAATAATGAAGTTCAATAAANTATATAAGTGATATGTCCAGCCCAATTCTAACTCACTAGGCCCACCAATAATTGAGTGCAATATATAATGACCCATTAATATCTAAATTAGGCACATGAGTCCAGTAAATAAGTAATCCGATCAAAATACCACGATAAACTATAAACAATGTCAATAATCAAAATATCCCGATCTGCTTCATTTCTCGACTTGGGAATGACTATATAGAAATATATGTGTCCTCGAATAATAAATATCTCAGGGTGATATCAGGTCAGTTACGCTTCGTTAAAGTGTGGCCTCCGTTTTCCGTTGCATCCTTTTGTAGCAGCCGTTCTAAACGAAATTCATTGTCATACTTTTGCGTTATTTCCGGGTAGTTATGGTATATAGTGACGTTCATATTTTATTGCCACCAACAGAACAGGGCCCGACCTTAAAACATTTTTCAACCTGTTCTTGGTAGGGTCTCAGAAGGGTAAAGGTCTATTAGGATGCTGCAAACTATACTATATAGAGGTTGTGGATAAAGAAGAGTTTCTCCATGCGTGAGAATCTTGTTATGTGTGGATAACAGTCCCGAAAGAGGAAATGTTGAAGGTGTGGCCACGCATAACTCACCCACGCATAGGTCAGTTAGACCGAACCAAGTTCAACCCCTCTTGTCCGGACATCGCAAATACACTTGCGATGTTTCCCCCTCCCGAAGCACGCCTCAAGCGGACGGAGCTGCTTCGGGAGAGAAGACTAATAGAAATAGCTGTCGCGGGTAGGACCGGAGCCCCAGCCCGGAAGGGGATGTCCTCTAGTTCAGATCCATCAGAAGGATCGGGTATGAAGTAATGTTTTAATTTTATCATTTCCTGATCCTTATGTATTTGTTTTGCAGACTCGACTGAGACAATGTCCAGCTCACGTTTCAAACGTATGGCTGCTGCTTCGGTCCGTCCTTCTGAAGAACAACTCGAAGCATCGAGGAGTGCCGATGGGAGTGAATCAGCAACGGGGGGTACGCTGGTCTCATCGGGGTCCGGGAACCCTCCGATCCAAACTACCAGCGCGGGCACATTGACCCTGCGCTGCACAGGGCAACCTTCGACTGGGGAATGGCCTGCGTTTCGGGTATTTGGGGTAGTAGAGGAGGTGATAACGGCTCGCGTTCGCTCTTTGAGCTTATCCAGCCTCTATCAAATCGGGAACAACTCCTTTATTAATGCTAATACCATTGATTTATTGCTGCAGGGAGTTGTTCCCTTGGAGAAAGTTCTCCCCGGTCCTCACCTTAAAGCGAACGTCTCCCTACCGCCGGTCCCCTTGGGGAAAGGGAAAAGGGCGACCGAGGCCGAAGCCCGAAGGATCCCAAAAGGCTGAAGAAAGGGGAGAGCGTTTCGGTCCCTACTAAGGGGATCGTTTTGAAGGAGCCTGCATCGGGTTCGAAGACTAACTCCGACTGGAGAGTTGCTTTAGACCTGCTAGACAGGTTCAGTAAGGGGTGGAAACTAACCTCCTGGAGAAGCGCTTTCTCAAAGGACTTCCGCCTTTACGGAGAGCAAAACCCAGACAACGTCCAAGCGGACATATATGGGGAAGAGATAATGGAGGGCTTCATCGACCTCACCACAAAGGTAAAAAATTGTTTTTTATGAGGGCCCGAAGCTTCACTTCTTTGACCTTGTTATCTTATGCAGATGCTGAGGAAAGCCTTCACCACTGCCATCACCGTGGAAAAGAACCAGGGTGGCAGTGTTGTGTCCCAAAAAGTCCAAGATCAACTTGACCTTGTAAAAAGGCAAGTTGAAATCAAACACGGTGAGTTGGTCACGGTGCGGGAGGACCGTGACCGACTGGATAATGAGCTGCTAAGAGCTGAGACGGAGGTCTCACTTTTAGCAGATAAAGTCTCTGAGCTGGAGAAGATAAGACAAACAGCTCAAGGGCGAATTTCTGACTTGGAGGCCAAGCTGCGGGCCAAGGAGGAGGAAGTCAACCAAGTCCAAGGTCGGGCCCAGGAGAAAAGAAATAAGTTAAACGAACTTCTCCTTCGGGCCCAAGAAGAGAAGGTGACCTTGGAGGAGGAGCTGACAAGAACCCGCACTTCGACCGAAGGTTCGGTCCGCGAAGCAATCTTAGGCTTCGCTCGGTCCCCCCTGTTATTCGCTTTGGCGGATAAAATACATGGGGTGTACACTGCTAAATACCTGGATAACATGCGAGAGCAGGTTATTAAGCAGTTCGGGCTTTCCCCTTTCGGACGAGCGATGGAAAGCAGTCGAGCCACTCGAAAGAGATGGCGACTTTCAGGTTATTCCAACTTTGGAAGAGCCTGTTCTGGAAGAAGACCCTTTCTTCTATCTCTTTGAAGAGATGGAGAGAGCGGTCAATCAGAAGGTGGCCGACCAGGAGGAGGAATTGAAGAAGCTTGCGGCCCGGACCGAACAGCAGGAGCAGGAAAAAGAAGATGGGCAGGATAATTAGATTTCATTTATGCTTTGTATCCGCCTTGCTTCTTTTTATCAATATATAACTCTTTCCTCTCAGTTCTTATCCTTTTAATTGCCAGAACGAAGCATTGTAACTAACTTTTAAGTGAATTAATATGTTTCATATTAATGAGATTGTTTTAACCACCAAGTGTAAGATCGGAGACACTTATATGATGTTAATCCATTGGTCCCAAATATTATGTTTGGCTTATTTGTGTCAATTCTGATTGGATCGGTCGTTTTACATTGTGTATGGGTCACTCTTATTCCGTCCTTGGAGTCAATACTTGATTGGAGAGGCGTGGTCTACGTTCAATATGATTTTTTATAAGCTTTGGCCGAACCTTGGTTCTATTGAAGTCCCGTGGGTTATATTGGCTAATCTTTTGCTCACAATATGTCTCATACTAGGACCGAACTTGTGTTTCGATATGTTGACCCCTCCAATTCCTCTTTCCGCGGTAGATTTCGTAAGTACAATGGCCATTTCTTAAGAATGAATGTCGTTGAAGGGAGTGTTTTAGTTCGTAATGAGTTCTGGGAGAATCGCAACTCATCCATGGGACTAGGCAATTGCAGGAGCATCTGACTCGTCAGAGCGGTCACTACAACTTGGGAGCCTTGCGGATAAGAAGTTTCGGTCACCAGTCCAGATTCGTCCTAAGTCACCCAACTTCAAGATCGGTCCATCATTCAATTAGGAATAATTTGTTTTGTACTTAACTGTTTTCGGCTTACGCTTAAAGGAATGTACGTTTGTTGAGTCAAACTGGTTAATTGAAAGTTCACAAGAAATATTGCCTTAAGTTCATGACATTCCAAGTTCGGGGGACATCTATACCATCCAATGTTTCAAATTTATACGCACCTGATTCCAATTTCTTTGAAATTCGATACGGTCCTTCCCAATTTCTGTCCAGCTTTCCAACGTTCCTATGCACTTTAATGCTTCTGAGGACGAGATCGCCTTCAAAGAATTCCCTTGTGAAGTCTCGCTTGTTATGGGCCCGTTCCATAGTTCGCTGATAAGCGCGCATTCGTGTGTAAATTGCATCTCTCTTTTCTTCGATCATCTCGAGGTCCAATAATCTCCTTTCACCATTCATATGTTCATCATATTGAGATATCCGGGGTGATCGGATGACAACCTCCACCGGGCTAACAGCTTCGGTCCCATACACCAATGAGAAAGGTGATTCCTGGGTTGTTGAGCGAGGTGTAGTTCGGTACGCCCATAGGACCTCATAGATGTGTTCATGTCATTTACATCCAAAATCTTCTAACTTGGTCTTCAATTCTTTCAGGATAACCTTGTTAGATACCTCCGTGAGTCCATTAGTTTGGGGGTGGGCTACTAATGAGAAATGTTGGATGATGCCCAACGTGGTGCATAGATCCCGTATGCTCTTTCCACGGAACTGAGTCCCATTATCTGATATGAGCGCTCGGGGAACCCCGAAGCGACTCACGATATTTCTCCATAAGAAGTGCTTGACCACCTTCTCTGAGATGATGGTTACTGCTTCTGCTTAAATCCATTTCGAGTAATACTCCACCGCTACAATACAAAATTTTCTTTGCCCTATTGACCGAGGAAAAGGTTTGAGGATATCAATCCCCCATCTGTCAAACGGATAAGGCAGCGGGGTAACCGATAAGGGAGCCCCAGGCAATTGCAGTACCGGAGCATGGTATTGACATATGCCACAATGTTTAGTGTATTTTTTGGCATCTGCAAGCAGCGTTGGCAAAAAATATCCAGCTCTAATGATGCGGTAGTATAATGATCGAGCCCCTGAAAGAATGCCGCATATCCCTTGATGAACATAAATCATGACGGCTTCAGCCTCAATAGGGGATAAGCAGTGCAGAAGCGGGCCCTCAAAACTCTTTTTAAACAAGCGTCCATCAACCAAGATAAATCTTTTAGCCCGAACTTCTATCTTTCTGACTTCGGACTTGTCTTCAGGGAGATAGCTATTTGAAAGGTATTTAATAAAGGGATTCATCCAATTGGGTTCCCCCGAAGATTCAGTAGCGCTAATATTAAAGCCATGGAGTTCATGACATAGAGCCCCGATCTCTTCAATAGACTGTTCGGTCACTGATATCTCGACCGAAGGTCGGTCCTGAATGTGGACCGAAATAGTGATTGGCTCTATGTCAGGTATGCCTGCGGCCAATCTGGCGAGTGCATCGGCAACCTTATTTTGCTCTCGTGGCACGTGGTCAAGAGAAAACTCACTGAATTTCTTGGATAATTCCAGAACTTTGGCACAATATAGCTTCATCATTGGGGTCATGAGTCTCAAATATCCAAGCGAACTGTTCTACTACTAACTTCGAGTCTGAGAACATTCGCACTCTGCTAACTCCTATTTTTCGAGCCAATGTCATTCCTGATAACACAGCCTCATATTCTACCACATTATTTGTTCCAGCAAAGGAAAATTTAACTGCGGAATGAATAAGGTCACCTTGTACCGTTGTTAGGGTAATGCCCGCTCCTCTTCCTCCGAAGGTCGACCCATCTACGTGGATCGTCCATCGATCATCCTCTTGGTTAAGATATATGGCCGATCGGGTCATTTCAACCACAAAGTCGGCTATGACTTGAGCTTTGATCGCCCTTCGGGGCAGGAATTCCAGATACATAGCGCTGAGTTTGATAGCCCATTTTGCCAATCTCTCATTCAAATCCTTCTGTTTAAGGACTACCTTCAGAGGTTGATCCGTATAAACATAGACCGTTCGGCCCTCAAAATAATGTTTCAGCTTGGATACATCTTTTTTCAAAGCTAGCATGAATTTATCCAATGTGGAATATCTGGTTTCAGCTGATACCAGAGAATGGCTGACATAATAAACAGGCCTATGAATGTCGTCTCGGATGGTCACTAGAGCTGTGCTGACGGCAACTTCTGATACAACAAGATACAACCTCAAAGGTTCATTACAAGTTGGACTTACCATCACCGGGGGAGTGCTTAAATAAGTCTTCAGCTCAGAGAAGGTCCGATTGCAATCTTCAGTCCAATCTACATGGCTTGCTTTTCTTAACACTCTGAAAAAAGGTAGAGCTCGATCTGTGGATTTTGAGATAAACCTGCTTAGTGCGGCGAGTCGGCCAGTAAGCCTATGAAATTCTCTCTTATTTCTTGGAGGTTGCATATCAATGATATCTTGCACCTTTTCATGGTTAACCTCTATGCCTTTCTCTGAAACATAATATCCTAGAAATTTTCCGCTTCGGATCCCGAAGCAACATTTGTTTGGATTTAGTTTAAGCTTATATTTTCGGCATACTTCAAAACAACGAGACAAATAAGAAAGGTGGTCTTCATCATTCATAGATTTAACAATCATATCGTCAACATAAACTTTCATCATATGGCCGATCAATTCTCTAAAGATCCTGTTGACCAACATTTGATATGTTGCTCCAGCATTTTTTAGACCGAATGGCATAAACCACATAACAGTAAACGCCATCTTCGGTCATGAATGATGACTTCTTCTGATCTTCTTCAGCAAGGAAGATCTGATGGTACCCAGAGTAAGCATCCATGGTACTCATCATGGTGCTACCAGACACAACGTCTACTAGTCGGTCGATATGCGGAAAAGGGAAAGGGTCCGATTCACAGCTTTTGTTAACATCGGTAAAGTCGACACACATTCGCCATTTCCCGTCTGGTTTGGAGACCACTATTGGGTTTGCAACCCATTAAGTATAGTGGATCTCTATGATGAATCCCGACCGTAGCAATTTATTCACCTCAGCCCGGATAATCTCGATTTTTTCGGGAGAATATCGTCTCTTTTTTTGCCTGGCTTCGTTCCAGGCTCGGTGTTGATCCGATGTTCACTATCGGATCGGTCAATCCCCGGAACATCGTCCGGGGTCCATGCGAATATATCCATGTGGCTTCTCAGCAGGTGAATCAGTTCTTTTTCAAAAGCAGGGGCTAAGTGTGCCCCGATGCGAGTTGTTTGGTTGAGTCATCCTCAACCAGGTTAATCAACTTGAACCCTACGGGTTCCATTGCTTGCCTCGGGTGCGGCGGTTCTTCCAGCAGATCGACCGGGGCCCTTTTGATAGGTGCCAATGTTCGGCACGAGCTCATGTAGCATTGTCTAGCTACTTTCTGATCCACCTTGACAGAAATAACTCCATGAATAGATGGGAATTTGAGCATCATATGATAGGTAGATGGGACCGCCTCGAACTTACTAAGGCCGGTCCATCCGATAATGGCGTTGTAAGCCAAGTCAACTTCAACGACAATGAATTCCAGATCCTCCGATCGGTCCTTGGATGGTTCTCCAAGGGTGACTGGGAATAAAATCTTCCCGCATGGAATGACGCTCCTTTGGTCGAACGACCAAAGAGTTATATTAGCGATCGGGAGGTCATGAGCAGCAGCTCCCAACATTTCGGCGACCTCGCGCTTCATTAGATTGCACAAAGCCCCGGTGTCCACTAAGATCCTGTGGACACGACGATTCCCGATGATTCCAGTGATGGTAAGGGGATCATCGCATGGATCGATAATCCCTTCCCGATTGGCCATAGTGAAAGTAATGTCCTCCCCGAAGATAGGGGACCTCTCAACTGGATCATATTTAACTAGTGCCACAGATTCGGAGCTCTCAGTGGAGTTTCTGCGCGCGGTTCTTCTTTCGGTCCCGGACCGTTTCATTTCTCCTCAAACCACCGGAGATAACATAAATATCTCCGGCTACTTCTCGGGGTGTCGCCTCATTTTGAGGAGGTTGGGCACCTGTTTCAGCGGGTGGAGGAGCAACATGCTCCTGTCTTCCACCCACGTTTTGCGGGGCTCTGCCGCCACGGCCCCGCCATCTTCTTCTTCGGCCCTGAACACGGTTCTCTCGACCGTGTTGGCCTCTGTCTTGCTCTGGAGGAGGAGACCGTCGGTCCTCCGTCCGATCATTATAGTTTCGGGGTTGTCCTCGATTATACCTTCCCCGCGGCCTGTGACGATCGTAACCTTGGTGGCCCTTTCGGGGGGATTCTGCTCGCTTGTCCTTCTGACCATTCCAGTCGGGCTTTTCTTTATTCATTGCCGCTACTGTCTCTTTCAACAGCGGGCACTTCAGGGTCGGGTGATCGCTATTATGATGCAGCTCGCAATATACCCGATTGTCCTCCTGCTTCGGGAGGACATCTTTCTCGCCTACAGCCGCTACTTCTCGCTACTACTTCTTAGGGTAGGAAACCCTATGATCACCTGCGGGCTCAAAATTCCCGCTAGGTTTCCGATAGCCTAGCCCCAGCGCTTCATCCACCTTAATATACTTGTTGATTTTCTAATGAAGCTTCCCCAAGGTGGATGGTGGGCTCTTTACCAAACTGGCCGAAAGGTCGCACGGTCTCAAGACGTGCTGTAAAATATCAATCTTTCCCGGAGCTCAAGCTTGATACCCTGGGCGGTCCTATTGAATTTCTCTATGAAGGACCGAAAACTCATTTTTGTCTGGATATATTTTAGCTGATATAGTTCCTGCCTGCTTCGGGGCGGTCCTACATTTGGAGCAAATTGCTTTGAGAAAGCCAGAATAAATCCGCCATACGACTGTATGAATCGGGTCGGCAAACTTTTGAACCATGTTTGGGCGTCACCTTGTAATCCTGCCGCGAGGATACGGCACTTTAATGAATATGAGGCCCAAACTGTTCCCATGCGTAACTCGAAATCGGCAACGTGATCGATCGGATCACGGTTACCACGAAATGTCGGCAACCCCTCGGGGTTGCGATAATGCCGATCTGGGACTGCTGCCCAGATCTCTTCAGAGAAGGGGATCATCAAATCTTCCAAGGCGGTTGATACTCCTTCAGATTGTTGGGACGATGCATGGACCGCATGCAAATTATGCCACCAGTCATCATCCTTATTTCGCATGATTGAGGTCTCCATGGCCCTGTTGAATAAACCAGGATTGCGTCCCAGATTAGGTTCGCAATCCTTCAACGCACGCATGCTCTCCAACTCCCTGGTGAGCTCGTCAATTCGTCGCCGCATCTGCTCCTGATCATTTCTAGGAGCGGGAGTTAGAGCCCTGGCCGGGGGGGAGGAGTAGACCGATATCTGGGCCTCCCCGTTGTTACACCACGCCTGATGATTTCTTCATCATCAGTGCTGCGCTCGTCAGGATCACTCTCGTATCCTCTGCTTTTGGGAACAGGGCTTGAAACAGCCGGTGGTTCTGTTCCACTTCTCTCCGACGTAATCTCCAGTACCACCTTCCTGACGACAGCTTCCAGATCTTGCAAAGTGAATGTTGGTGCTGGGAGACTGTCGGGAAGCACGTCACTGTCATTTGTCGAAATTCCAGTCGCCATGCCTTTGATTGTCCTATCCCTGGTAGAAAACTCAAATGAGATTAGAGAATCGTCCCCACAGACGGCGCCAAACTGTTATGGTCTCTTTTTAGGGGTACCAACAGTCACCCGATTCGTCAGCACACGAACTCGGTTTTGATTTGTTTTTTATGGGGAAAACGATTACCGCTAGAAACAAGTAAAAGGGGCACAGCGATTATAGTGGAAACCCTAGGAATTGGGGCGAAAACCACTTGACTACGAGCGAATTACGCTCCTAGCCTGTTCACTGATCAAACAATTCATACATAATACAGCAGAGGCTTAATGAAAATGACAAGGAAAAGAAAGCAGTAAGAACTCCGGCAGGGTAACGGCATGTTCCTACGCGTCCAAAAGGTCCTGCTATTTCCGTCGTCGCGCTTGGTATTTATAGAGATAATGGCGTGTGTAAATCACACTCTGTAACCGCCTCTGACAAATTTGTTAAAGGTTGTTGTCGTGCGATGTAAAACGAGGTTGGGACCGAGGCGTGGTCTGCGTGATCGGGCCAGAGGCGTGGTAAACGTGTGAAGGCCCGAAGCGTGGAAAGCGTGGGTCTATAACCGCTTAGACCGATCCACGGAGTTAGTTGAAAGAAGATGCTTTATTTCGCCAGGGTTATCTTCGGTCCTCTCGCGGAACATCGGGCCGTTTTTCGTTAAATGTGTAAATGGGCTGCACATGTTCGCTTCCACCATATGGATCGGCCCATTCGTTATTGGGCTTCATCCGTTACAGGGTACCCGGTCCTAGAGTTCTCATCAGTGACCGTTGGATTAAATAACTTTTGAACTCACCACTGTTTTCTGCGGTCGCACGAACGCTGTTATTAATGATGTTTGGTTAAAATATAATACAACTACGACATGTTTACCATACTGGGTGGTGTACTGCACTTCCAAACAACATCATTGTCTTGGCATTATGAAGTTGATCTCGTCTAAAAATATTTTATGGTATTTATTTTTAGATCAGTCAATTTTTATTTACTCGAAATTTAATTGTTGTGGGGACACGAGCAATATACGAGGTTGGGCCCACAATGTGTGGCTTACGTCCTCGGGAGAGCGAAGCTCTACCTTGGTTTTCACTATGATATTCAACGAATACAAATACAATGATGTGGTAACAATAATACGTATGAAAACGGCTCGAAAAACGATCGAAAATACTCTGTTGCGCCCAAAAGGGGTGCAGTCGCGAGTTGTGGCCAACAACTCGTGAACAGGCAATGCAGCAGCTCGCGACCCAGATATCAGAGCAACAACTCGCGAGACAGGCTGGAATAACAACAAGTCGCAAGTGCGGACTGCAGGGCAATAACTCGCGAGTGGCAACAATAAGTCGCGACTACGAGCAATAAGTCGCGGGTGCAGGATGGAAATGCAACAAGTTGTGGCTCAGGCAGAAACAAGTCGCGACTCTACAGTGTGCAGAAAAGTAATACTTTGCATTGGGAAGCGTGATAACAGTCTGAACCCCCTCCAAATGCACTAGAGCTTGTATTTATAGAGAAATCCAACCCAACTCCGCTTACTTGATCCCATGAGCCCAGTTTTACTTCACTTAGCCCAAAACACTTAAATAACGTCTAATTATATTGTAATAAATGTCATACCGTCTTGAAGTTTTGGGAACCCATCCCGGTCGAGATTTTAGTCGGAAATACGATGGGAAAATACCGGAAAACCTCGTATATTAGTTCTTTGCCTCCAAACAGTGAATACGCAGCCACATAACACCGTCGCACCCGACCGATGTGCTCCCGGGTGGCAAATTACGAAAATACCCCTGGCCCCGTCCGGGACCGAGATGACCCAAAACATCTCAAAACACTTACAGAAGTCTTATATGGGGTCCAGCGAGCCTGAATTACGAAAATACCCCCTGAAAACGCCTCCCGATAAACATATAAAAATACCTAAAATATTACATAGTCACGTCGGACGAACCCCCGGGTAAGGATAAATACAAGAGAATATACCCGGGTAATATCAGAAGTCACTTAATAAAATATGAAGGAAAACATCAATATATATAGCAAATATCAATAATATGTTATATACTGAAATAATCATAGGATTAATTGATTAAATGAAATATAGATTAAAAAACAAAGTAATTAAATGAAATTAATTTTAAATGTAATTTATATTATAATAATAGACACTTGTATTATATGTCAGACATTCAACGCGTGAACTGTTAAAAAACAGAGTGTCTGTTCATCCTAAGTGTTTACACTTTGGTTTCATCCAAATTGACAATTAAGCGGTCTAAAAAACAACGATGATATTAATTAGATCAATTTTTACTCATATATCCTTAATATATAAGTAATATATCAAATATTAATGTATCCACAATGATTGATATAATTATATTACCGATATATCAATGCAAATTTATGACTTCATTGCTAAAAAACGTAGTTCATTTATTCTGGTAAAATTTATTTGAATTGTTTGCAAAGTTGATTTCTCATTTAATTCTAATATATTACATAATTGAGTCTAATATATTGGATTTGTTTGGTTTAACTTTTTTAAATTGAGGTGTGTTGAGTTGTGGTAAAGTGTGATGAGATATGATGATCCTAAATTTTTAAATATATTTAGTAAAATTGTGATATTCTGATAGTGTTTTATGTAAAAATTCTATTATAATCATATATATATATATAATAATATTATAACTATTACAAATAAGGTTAAATTGGTCTTTTCTTAAATCGAGATGAGGTTATAATTGGTTTTAAAAGTTTAGATGAAATCGTGATTTTTTAACGAAGA